>QRFJ01006439.1:0-264903 GCA_006176705.1 Cocos nucifera | reverse complement strand
GCTACCGAGAACCAAGCCAAACAACAGTGTTTATTATATATATATATAACATTTAGGCGATCCTCCCAACAACAACTAAGAGATCCATTAAAAAAAACACTGGGGACTAGTTAAGGTAGCGAGTCTAGAAGCAATCCAAAGCCATGATGCAGGTTGCGGGGTTTGTTCACGTTACGTGGTTGGTCACATCTGGGCAAACCTCAGCCAACAAACCATCCTGGCGTTGGAGAGATAATCCACGGGCAACTCGGCCCCGGCCCATTAGCTAAAGGAGTCCGCAGGGCCCAGCTGAGGGTTGTTCGTGAGAGAGGTTTCAGAACCCTGGCGAAGTAGTTGATTGCGTGAATTGTTTGGCTCTCAATTTAATTCTTTTTGCAGGATCTGGTCATTCTGGCTGAGGCCTTCCCACTCGAAAAGAATTCCGAGGCCCAGGTCAAAATTGGCCGCAAATCATGCTTCCCTTCATCATGAACCAGCATCTAATTTCGAGGCATCCATTTTTCTTCTTTGAAGCTTGCATCATGACACAAGAGATGCCCTATTTCACACATGCATGCAGGATCTTAAGCCTGTTCGGTGTTGGAGGCAGGACAGACCATATTGAAACAATATGAATCAAATTAAGTCACTCAATTGTTCCAGGTTTCTCCATTCATGCTATCATAGGTCTCCCTCTCCTCTTAGGAGGATGGTGAAAATAATGATTGAACTGGATCACCAGCAAACCTGAATTTGGAATAACCAATTAACCCCAATGTCATGTTGGGTCAACAACCCATACCATACTTCACATGTAGTGGAAATAATGATGGAAGTGATTGCCAAACAGAACCAGAGTAATTACAGTAAGTTCGATGAACTCATGGCGCACCAAGAATGGAACTGGTTTTGGAGCAAGAAAAGCTCAATGACGATGTCTGACGACAGCTACCGGCTCAGAAGTCTCGGCTCACAATAAGATTGACCCACATGCAGCACGAAACAACCAATGAAGCCTTCATTATCGGACAAGAAGACTACCGCTAAAAGATTGTGGCCCGTTATTTGGATCTAGAATTCTCATTCCTATATCAAGAGGAGGAAGGTTTTGATGATGATCAGCCGATGCCAAGCCTATAGTCACTAAAGAGCAACCATAGTCCGGACTAACGGTTGAAGAAATACCTATTCATGCGGCTATTGAGGCCCAGTCATCGCCGATGCTACCACCACCTTCTGGAGGGTTCGGGCACCCATCAGATGTTCTCCCTAGTTCTTCGGCTGATCTTTAGGTCAAACTTGTAAACGCCTGACTTTTGTACTTTTCTATTTTATTTTTCCTACCATTGTAAATGTAAACTTCTTTTTATTAATGAAAAGAACTTTTCTTTACCTTTCTGAATCTTTATAATTTCTGATTTTCATGATGTACTCATTTCTACATGGTTTTATGCATTTTGGTCGCCAACCAAAATCATATGGTATCGGTCGCGGACTGCTTCCTTTTCTTCTTTCCCCACGTACCTCATTGCATTGAGTTTAACGTAGAAATCAAAGAGGCAAGAGGGGATGGGACTCCTGCTAACAGAGTCCATCTGTCCTGTAACTTCTAAAAAATTTTTTAAAAAAAATACGCGGAGCATCCTCATACTCTCACGAAGCCATTCATCCTTCTCTATCGATCTATAAGGTCTTCATCCTTCTCTATGAGTAACTTCCTTCCTCTCCCCCTCATTAGAATATGATACATGCTTAGCAAATAAGCCATCGAGTGATGTAATACATACCTCCAAGCATATTAATACATGGTCTTTAAAGTATAGTGTCTACTCGTATACAATATATAACTAGATGACATGCATTTAGCAAGTTAGTCATCAACGGACTAATACATATTTTTAGGCAAACCGATATATGATTTTTTGAGTATGGTGTTCACGGCTGTACAACCTTTGGTCATGTGATATATACTTGGTAAATTATTCATTTAGCTATCTAATACACACCTCTTGCTTAATATATAATTTCTAGAACATTATGTTCATCTGTATATAATCCATAGCCATGTGATACATGATTGGCAAATAAATCATCCAAAAAGGATGATGAGTAAAGAACTTGGAAAATGAAGGCTTTAGAAAAAGATGGATGGCTTTTCAAGAAAGTAGGGGTGTAGTCGAATCGAGTAATTGGAAGCTCGAGCTCGACTCAACTCAAAATATTCGGACTTAAAATATGGTTCGAGCTTGATCGAATTTTAATATTCCAATCTCCGACTCAACTCTATGAAAAATAGGTAAAACTCGAGATCGACTCGACTCGAATATGAACCAAGCCATATTCGAACTCGAATTCGAGCTCGAAATCGAGCCTTATCTTATTAATAATATATATATATTATAAATAAAATAATATTATATATATATATAAATGTATATATTTATATTTGAATAGGTTCGTGAGTTTTCGAGCCGTGTATCCTGTTACTCGAGCTCAACTCGAAAAGCTATTCAAGTCAAGCTTGAATCGAGTTAAACTTGATAATAAATGAGTCGAGTCGAATCAAATAGTTCAACTTATTTGTAGCCCTACAAGAAAAAAGAGTTACCAGGTAGAGGGTGTGAGGAGTCTCATCCTGCTTTACCTATTTCGTTTCCGGTTTAAGATTGGTGCCATGAGGTGCGTGGCAAAGAAAAAGAGAAGTGGTCTCCTGGCGATCTCCTTCGGCACTGGATGATTTTTTCTGGCCTCTAAGTAGCTCTTTCTATGTTTTTTTTTGCCCCCCTCATTTTATATCTAAAGAAATATTCGATGGTCCACAACAGTCTAAATCTTTTTCTTCCTCGTATATAGCCCTTTCCACACGTGTCCTTCCCATGCTCGAAGTATGTTCATGAAACCAACTTCCATGGCTATGATTGTAACGGCATATTTAAAGTACCTAAACATTATAGGTACAAGGCTTAATCAGGTTAATCACAAAATTATTCATCAAACCGTATCATATGCTACTAAAGCTTACAGTCAATATTTTTCTTTATTCTTTTACTATTTGTAGGATGATAAAATATATTTAGCAATGCATTATAGACCGGGGCATAACCCAACAGCAGGCATCCTGTTTTCTTCTAAATAGCTAACTTGATGAGAACGACAAGGGTTCATGCGAATTCGGCAGGCATGGTTTGGTCCATTTTAGATAGTTTTATATAGCTTTAGGTTCCAGCTAGACCAGCAACCAGAACTAAAGGGGGACATCAAATCTTTGCCCCTTTTCCCCTGAATCTCACTATATTCCCCACCTGCCCAATCTCCTCCGAACGAGATCCTTAACTTTTTCTCTTTCCAGATATGCTTGGTAAATCCATGGACTCGTTTGTTTCCTAGAAAGAATTCTTTTTATTAAAATATTCTTTCTTATAAAGCTAATGCTTGAAAATATGATGTTTAAAAAAATATTTTTTATATATTTAATTGACTATAAAAAAATAGTACATTACATGTTGCCTTAAAGTTTTGTTTTTGTTTGGTAAGCTTTTGTAAAGCTAGAAAGTATTTTTGGGCCCTCTAAAAATATTTTTGGATGATATAATGATATTTAGTAAAAAATTAAAAAATTATTTTAGCTTCGAAAGAAAAATCAAAATATTTATTAGAGAAATTCAAAATAAAGCTTATTTCTAAAATGCTTCTAATCAATGTCAAGAAGGTGTTTTGATTTTAATATTTTTTTAATAACTAAAATATACACCAATAAATCTCATAATTACATCTTATATCATATCATATCATATCATCAAATAAGATTATATTATAAATATAATATAATAATAAATTAATAATATAATATATTATTATTATAATTATATTACTATTTTTATTATTATAGTTATGTTATTATTATATTATTACATTAATAATATAACATCTTATATTATTGTAAAATATATATTATAATATAATATATTCTTATATTATATTATAAATATATATTAGTATAATATAAGTATATAATATAATATTATTATATTAAATACTATAATATAATTTATTATTAAATTAAATTATGATCCTTATATTATATTGTTATATTGTATTACAATATTATTATATTATATTATATATTACATTATAGTTATAATGAAATTATATTAATAATATGAATATTATGCTATAGTATTCAATATTATGTTATATTATATTTTAATATATAATATTATGTAATATTTTTTTTATCATTTTATCATATCAAATATACTTTCTTATTTTGATTATCAAATACATATTAAAATTTTACGGTACTTTAGAAATATAGTTATCGAATAGTAAATGACTTTTTAGAAAAGCTTCACTTTCTAAAACTCCAAAAACTTACTATCAATAGTAATTCTAAATAAGGCCTTTGGTTGAGCATATATTTTGCTAAAAAATTTATATAAAATATCTTTTATGTCCTTAATAAAGGAAAAAAATTTTATCTTATGTTATCTAAAAGGTCAAGAACATTTTTAGAAAAGAAAAGCTTTTTTATACTCACATGAATTTTTTTTATAAAATATAAAAATCTTATTTTCATAAAAAAAATTATTTTTTATTTTTTTAAAAAAAATTAATTAAATATAAAATATTTTTTTATTTTTTTATTGATCATATTTTCTTTCTCCTCTTCTTGTGAATCAAATGAATCCTAAAAGATGAGTGCATTAGATCCATTTTCTCTCGGTAACAAACAAGACCACACCCCCAACACTTCAAAGTCTAAAGGTCCGAAAGCTTGCTCGTCAACCACTCGATTGTTATTGCTACATTTTACCAACACCAATCTTTCTTTACATCTTATGCGAGCATGGCTGGCGAATTCCTAGGCGGATTTTATCCTTTCTAAAACATTTCTGTTACTATCCTTCTTCTCCTTCCCTTCCGATACCCGTGATCTCTTTGACGTTGGACTTTGACTTCTCCACGATGGCCAACCTAATCCTATTCTCCACGGCAATTAAAATTAATTAACCAATTCATCTATATAATTAATCTCCCTAATATATTAAAGACCAGGGTAAGGGTAAGATGGAGGAGGCGCAAATTAATATAAGGACGCTACCGTGCCTTGGAGCCGTGGGGGAGTGGAGAATGAGACCATTTTCTCACGGGAGACTCTGACCCTTCTAGAAAGGGACACTTGATTTGACTCACCCGCGAATCCCGTGTGAGACCTAGCCTTCTAGATGCCCCATGAGACTGGGACCCACTTGGATACTATAATGGCGGCTTTTCTTGGTGGTGCCCCTACCCTAATTGGGTGGCCGTGATCTGGGCAGATGAGGACATGTGAGCTCTAGGTGGTACCTCTTATGGGTTATGACACGCAAGTGGATGTACAAATGGAGGGTAATATGGTAGATAAAAGATCCATGGCCACGCGAACATGAAACGCGCGCAAGGGGCTCCCCAATTGCAGTTGGATACGGCATATTTTTCATTTTTTTCCCCTCCCCTTAATATCTTTTTTCTTGCTCCCATGATCTGTCTGAAAAAAAATAAGAAAATTTAATACAATTTTTCTCATGAGAATAAAAGGGAGAAGAAGTGAGAGCGACGTTCTAACGGAGCATATGCAATTACATAGCACATGAAAGAAAAGGTAACACAAACAGTTTGGCTTGCACTAAAGATATTATGAGAGTTTGGTTGACCCATTTTGCCATTCTTGCCTAATACGAATTGAATGGATATTATTCTTTTATTTTCTTTATTGACTGAATCTAGAATTCATAATTTATTTTTTAAAATATATATATATATATTAATGAACTATTTAATAGTATGAATGGATTATATCGTAGATTAAAACAAATATGAAAGAGATTAGATGTAGATTTTTAAAATTATTGAGTGAAAATATAATTTCGATCTGATATTAAAATTTTTTTTATAAGTTATCCTAAATTTTATACTTATAAAAATTAGTAATAATATTAATTTTAAAATATTTTTCTTAAAATTATTTATTCTAAAATATAATGATTTTATCAATAAAATTATAAAAATATATAATTTATTTTATTATTTTTTTTTTTTTGATGAGACCAAATGAGCCCACCTCTACTTGCAGCTTGCCTCCATTGTACCCCACTTAGATTAGAGCCCACGCCTTGGGCTGATCCAATCAAAGTTAAGGGAACCAAGACTCTGTCATTCGAAAGTTGAAGTGAAAGCTAGAATGTCTTAGAATCAAACATTTGCATCTTTATCTAGCGCGGGAGAAATGATACCATCCAAACAAATGCTCGATATATATGAAAAATATAAAGACAAAAGATAAGAGAATTTAGTAGTGTCATGGACAAAATCTCTATATAAAATTTTTAATTTTCTGCTCATTTTGCATTTGACTAATTGTATTGTAAATCTACTCATTTTGAACTAATTTACAATTTCTTTGAGGTTTAGCAAATATCATTAACACCACCCTCCTTGGTGACTTCATTTTTGGTTGGAAACAATAGGCAGCATTGTTCTTTAGCATCTCAACGAACAATATCATTTAATTCGAAAATCATTTGCTTTGTTTTGTTTAACTGAAAGACCAGCGAACTTCAAGGAATTAGATCGGTGCATGTAAATCTTGGTGTTCCCATTAATTAGACAAAATAAAAGATTAGTTTAGGGGAATCTTAGCATAAGGTTAACCACTTGCAGTCGTCACCATAATTTAATAGAGGGAAAGGAATCTGATCAAAGATAAACATCCTTTTTAATTAACCCTAATGTCTACCGGTCATGTCCATCGTTCACAATTTTTTATTATCTAATTTTGAAACTTCGAATGACTTAAAAGTTGAGTCTCTTTCGGGAGTATAATGTCAATGTCCATCTAGAAGAGGAAGACTAACCGGTACTCATGATAATTGATTCCAAATGAAGTGATAAAATATCATGGTTTAAATTAAAGATTTGTTTGAGTTGAATTATCCAAACAATTGTTTACTTTATTATTCAGTCCTTTGATCGATCCATCAACGAGTCAATCACTTAATTAATCAATGGAACCTTCGCGGGTGCTAGACCCACAGTTAGGTCCAAACCGAGAACCATGGGGATGGGACCATCGAGGTTTGGGCCTATTAGCGCTTCTTTTAATTCATATTAGTGCTGCTAACGATTTTACAATGTGCCCTCCACGTATCTTCTCGTTGACTATGAGATGACAAAGTATCAAGTTCATGACATGATGCATGTGTTAGATCATGGATGTCTACATGTAGGCCTACTAGAGTTCTAAGATGGACGTGGTTGATGCCTGTGAGAAGCATTACCATAGCATTATTGGGGCTCTAAGCTCCATGTGGAGCCCCAATAAAAAGGTTTGTGAGTACATTAGTAGCTGTTTTGGAAAACTAAATTCCATAGTACGTGAACAAAACTAATCAGAAGATTTCTTTTTCGATGCACCCTGTCTTGCTTATATTCATCATTCGCAGGTGTAAGGCACTTTATTTGGATTGAAGTATTATGTAATTAGTGGACTTGGTGCAACCAAAAGAAAACGGCAATGATGATAGCGTCAATGATGTTGTCAATGTCAACCGTGATTACAAAAAAGGTTTTTAGGTTCGCAAAGTGGCAAAGTTTCTTGAGGATTTGTCTTTGTAAAATGTTCAAAATCGTATATAATGCAAAATTTTATACGAGATATCATCAACAATTCAGTGATATACTAGGAAAGTAAAAGCAGCTACAAATAGATATTATTGCCGTATGTGGGTAGATTTCTTCCAATAAAATCATCTCTGTAAACCATCTCGAATATAGACGTTTCATGGACGAGGTTAACTAAGGGCCCACTTAGTACTGCTTTTGTTTTATATTTATGTCTTTAAAAGTCCAAGAAGAAACATGAATCGGATTAAACAACATGAATGATGAAAGTCTTTGAATTTTTAATTAATTATAAAATCTTTAGATATTTCTTATGTTTTATTACTTTTAGTAAAAAAAAAAAACCAAAAAAAAAAAAAAGGGAATAGCAAAAGTTATGTACAGAATGTTACCTTCAATATCATGTGTCATTAATTTTATTTAGAATTTTTTTTTTTAAGAAAAAAACCAAATAGGTTTTAAGCTAGAGGCAGCAATGCCTAACCCTTTTAATTTTATTCAATCTATTTTATCTTGACTTTAATAAAAAATAAAATGATCATGTTGAGGTCCAGACTTTTAACCTATTTAGTAAACATAATAAATTTTTATATAATATATATCTGACCTAATCGATATCTGGTTTGACTCAACCTGCTTGCCTCATCTACTCTAAATTAACTATATTTTCAAAAGTTCAAATTATAATAATATTAGGATAACTTAATCATTACTACTAACCTCATTTGCAATTCTGTCCTCAATTAATGGTGTACTTGTCAACAAGCTCCTTGCAAACAAAATATTTTAAAAATACATGACCTTAGGAAAGGCACATGTCATGATCATTGATCTCCTATTTAATATAGTTAGTTTGCATAATTTAGCATCTAATATAACAATAAGATGCATCCGTATAGCGGCGCAATGAATTCCTCCCTATCTAATTCACAAGTACTTCTTTATGATCAGTCAAATCTCACCAGCTGGCCAAACGACCATCAAAATCTTCTTTTTTTTTAAGGAAAACGAAAGAAAAAACCTGGCCATCCAACCTACGTTTCATTTTAAAAGAATCTAAGACCTCAAGGGATCGTATATAATAATCAAATTCAAAAAAAAAGTATAGTATAAGAAAAAAGAAAAAACAATAATCTCAATTCCAACAGGAACACATGTTCACACGTCCGCTCCCCACTTATTCCTTCCCACCACCAAAGACCTCACACTTTTTGGCCATCCAGGCCCGAATGCAAGTAGGTCAACGTCGCCACCTCTCCCCTCTACCCTGAAACAAAAGGCCTCGTAGCATCTCCGACCCTTTTTTCCCTCTTCCAAAGATCGGTCGGCACCAACCCAGGGAACACCGCTTACCCTTGGTGATCTCGTTCTCCCTTTGCCGACGGCCCCTTGGTTGGACGGCTGTTGATGCAGACACCTCACCCAGCTGTCGGCAAGCTCCCCGTCCTCGGATACCCACCCAGCAACCGGGGGCCCCACTCTCCAGTCAAAACTCACTCCTCCCGCCCATTATTTTATCCTTCCTCGCCAGACTTTGACTTTGACCAATTTTATCGTTTTTAAAAAAATAATTTTTCCCAACCCGAAACTTATCCATCACGCAAGTGAGTCAACAATCTCCCCTTGTTCGAATATTTTATAATTATAAATTGATTAATTCCAAAAGAATTTAAGTTTATAAAGACGGGAAAAAATGATTTAAAAATGGGACGTGCGAAGCAAGCAACCGGGGGAGATTTTTGATGGAATCGAGAGAGGAAGCACGGAAATCACTGCACGGGTTTGTAGAAATAGAGGGTGGCTGACGGGGGAGGCGGGGAGCCGTCCGATGGGGGAACGTGGACGGAGGAGATGGGACCGCAGGAGTACACGTGTGTGGCTTGCACGGGGACGAGCGGTCGGGCGTCGAATCCTGGGGGACGGCGACGACGACGGCGACCCGGGCCGTGTATGGTGGCGAGTTCGTTTCACGAAAAGGGTTTACCGGTCTTCGTCTTTATCCCCGTAAAAAGGACACTGGCTTAGCAACAAGCTACCGGAGGCTCTTTAGTTCTCAAACATACGTGATTCGCGGTAGTTTTTTTTCCTTTTCCTACTCCCTTCCCTTTTATTATATTCACCTCCTAATTAATACGATATAATTATATAAAAATAATAATTTTAATCAATTAATTAGATATCTTATTCGAGCTAGTCCAAATAAAATAAATTTTATTCGATCTAATCAAAATTTTAAAAAAAATATAAAATAAAAAAATAAAATAAATTTGAATAAAACATGGATAATGACATATCTCAATTCGAATCCTATCCAATATAATCTTAATATATATCTCTTTTTAAAATTATAATAAAATTATAATATATATATATATATATATATATATATATATATATATATATATATATATATATATATATATATGATCCAATCAATATTTTTTATTTATTTAACATGATTCGCATCTCATATCCAAAATAGATATGAGATGGATATAAATATATAATTTTTATTTATAAAATAGATATAAATATTTTATATTATTATTTTTTATTAATTTATTTAATGTTCAGTGATCCATATTTTTATAAAAAATTATAAAAAAAGAAAATGAGAATCTAAAAATAGGTGGCGCTATAAAACAAACTTTGAAGGGAGTGATGTCCTGCTCTATCTACTTCTACATTAAAAATATTTTTTCTTTCTCTTCACTCTCCTCCACGAATTTTTCCCCACCAAATGCTAGGAGTACTTCTTTCAAGCACCACTCTATTGGTTGTTGAGATCCTCATTTCTCTCATGGAAGTAGGTGATTAGTATGGTACATGAGGTGTGTATATGGATGATAGTTGTACCATCCCACTAATCACCACGTGGTGGGGACTGAAATGACCCGATGGAATGGCACGGTGAATTATTTTTCAAGGACAAATATGTAAGGTTAAAGTATGATTAATGTAGCTCTCGCACTATAGCCCAATGCGACGCACGTTAATAAATAAAGTAAGAATCAAGAAGCTAAAATTGCATCCTAAAATAGTAACGTGTCAATTGGATGTCTAGTTGAACCAGTTAAATGGCCTTTTGGATATTACATCAATAAGGAGGGGTTCCACGTAAGGTCATGGATCAAGCAAGTTGATGGTCGTTATCCTAAACATTGTGGATTTGAAGGGCCTGAATGACCTAGCTGACGAGCACCACAGTTATTTTCCTGGAAAAAGCCATGGTCCCAATACCTACTCAATACGACGTGGCCCCACCATCTAATCTCAACCAAACATCAAACCTTTGCTCGTATACAGACTAAAAATCACCGATCCAAGATAGAATTAAGCATCCCAACCGTGCCATCCCCTCCCAGTCAGTTCAAGCCCAGCCCGTACACCACTGGAACGGATTCGCTGGTGAGCTGTCACTCTTGTTTGACCGCCGAACTTGGTCAAAAGAGCATAAGTTGATGGGTACACGTCACAACTCCCAAATTTGCTATTTAAAAAATTATCTCTTTTTTCGCGCGAGAATTAAGCACGAGCACCTCATTTCCTTTGTTTTATGCCACTTCCGTGCCAGGCTATTCCAACTCTTCGTGGCGTTCGTTTATTGGCTTTCGCTGTTGAGCTAATTGATCTCGAGAGGCAACGTAAATCTTTATTTTTTATCGTGCCAGGATGAGGGTGAGGGGGTTTAGTGATTTAATTTGGAGGATACCGGTCTTTTTATTTGACGGTGTTGGCGTGTCGGGAGTAAGCGAGAGAAGATGACGCCGAGATCGTGTCAGCACGCGATCCGCGTGTCAGAGCAGGGACCACACGTGCTTTCCCCGCCATTCCCCACCGTCGGAAAGCGGTTGCCGTCCCCCGCACCAACTTGACACGCCACTCGCACGTGTGCTCCTTTCCCTACTTCCCACACTGCCCCTATCATCCCTATGCTGTTATTCCGGTCACCATCCGCAGCCATCCGATCGAGGGGTATCTTAGTAAAGGAGAGGAACTGCGGGAAAACGAGGAGGGAAGGATGGACGCACACGTACGAGGGATTCCCGGCAATGGAGCCGTAGTTGGGACACGTGTGAGGGGACCCGTCTAAACAGACCCGGTAACGGGTCAACAGCCACCTTAGCACCCGTATGAAAGCGCCGACCAGCATGTTCGCGAGACAGGCGCCCGCATTCAATGCCCGCTCCCCCGGCCGTCCGTACCTCTTCACCTGCGATCGCCGGTAACCATCCATCCACCGGCTTTTTCCAGTTTAGTTTTAACGGACAGGGGTTGTATCCTTCGCACAAAAGAACGATTGATCTTCTTTCGTGACGCCGACCATTGGATCGCGCCACGCACAGAATTATATCATTTCGAACTTCCCACTCACCGCATGCCCATATCCGGAATGGCCTATTGCCAGATCCAACGGTGGATTCTAGCCAAGGAAGGTGAATCGTTCCTTCCCGAGAAAGATACAACCCGAACCCGGTTTTAACCTCCCCTCCCCCACCCACAGCTTAAACCCTTTAAAAAATCTCACTCCATTCTCTCTCTCATATTCCTTTCATCCTGTATCTTCTCTAGCAAGAAAGACAAAACCCTAACCCTGAGACCAAAGCGAGATAGAGAGAGAGAGAGAAAGGGGTGAGAATCTGATGAGAGCGGCACGACGATGATGATGGAGAAGAGAGAAGAAGAGATGGATGTCGCGGCGGCGGCCGGAGTCTCCCCGTTCGCCGCCGACCAGATCGGTGGGATCTTCGACATGGCCTTCGACAGAGGGGCAGACAAGAGCTCCCAGGGCTTTCTCGAGCTGCTCGGCTTCCAGGACCTTCACGGGGCCTTCTTCGACATCCCAGTCCCGGGGCCGCCGGTGGAGGTGCCCCCCTCCGTCCCCCCGCCGGAGTCGTCCGAGGTGCTCAACTTCCCGGCGACCCCGAACTCGTCCTCGATCTCCTCCTCCTCCACCGAGGCCGCCACTGACACTGCCGATCCGGCCAAGCCCCACCCCGAGGAGGAGGAGGAGGAGCAAGGCAAGGCCAAGAAAACGTAAGCAATATTCTTTATTGTTGAGAATTAAAAACAAAGCACTTCCAAATATGGAATTATCTGGAATCATTCCGTGGCTATGCCAGTTAAATTTTTTTTATATTTATATTAAGAAAAACCAAAATTATACCTGCCCACAGTGACTCCAAGGAGGGGAAGAAGAAGGGGCAAAAGCGTCAGAGGGAGCCAAGGTTCGCGTTCAAGACGAAGAGCGAAGTGGATCACCTTGAAGACGGGTACAGATGGCGCAAGTACGGGCAGAAGGCCGTCAAGAACAGCCCCTTCCCCAGGTCCTTCTTTACTCCCCCCCCCCCCCCCGTGCCTTCCTTTCTCTCCTCTTCCCTCCGAACGCTCGTAATTATCTGTCACGTCCGGGGGTACGATCGTCATTTTCGCGCAGGAGCTACTACCGGTGCACCAACGCCCTGTGCGGCGTGAAGAAGCGCGTGGAGCGGTCGTCGGAAGATTCGACGGTGGTGGTGACGACCTACGAGGGCCAGCACAACCATCCCTGCCCCGTCGTGCCACGTGGCGGCCATCCAGCACCCCCGCCTCCGCTTGCCGCCGAGCCTCCCCCGCCTTTGCCGGGGCTCGGCTTCGTTTTCCCTTCGTTCCAGGTGAAGGATCTCCACTTCCCCTACCTCACCAGCTACCTCCCTCCCCCGCTGGATTTCCAGCACGTGTCTACTGGAATCGTCGCCTCAGCCCCCGGCGATCGGAGACTCTGCAATCCGACAGCCGATATTCCGATAAGGGATCATGGGCTGCTTCAGGACTTGATTCCATCGGATATCAGGAAGAAGGAAGAGTAGATATTTGGTATGATAGTTCTTTTTTCTCTTTCTTTATATTTGGCTCCCCCCCCCCCCCCCCCCCCCGCTTTTTTTTTTTTACCTCTCCGTTTTTTGGGGGGATTATTGCTGACTGATGGAAGTTGGAGAGCCGTCCATCTCGTGTACACAGATTTCCCACTGCTGATGATGTATTGCTGCTGCTGCTGCTATGTATGATGGTTACTTTTTTTCCTCATCAAAGCGTTGTCTTTTGGGATAAAAATTGGATTTTTTTTTTTTCCTTTAGTGTGTGCGTGTGTGTGTGTGTGTGTGAGAGAGAGAGAGAGAGAGATTTATGGGAGTGAGTTGCACCGAGCTGGGTTCATGGGCCGGGATTGGAATTTCGAAATTAGGGTTAGGGCTAGGATTCTAGCTAGGGTGGTTGTTGATGGAGAGGTGGGAGTTGTAGGGGAGATAAGGGTGGAAAGGTGGCAGCTTTTTCCGTGCCAAGGATTAGAGACCCGTTCGAGGGAAGCTGAAAGCAATCGTGGAATGATCTTGTGAAAAGGCGAGGGCGGGGAGACAAAGGGCAGACTAACTCTGAGACTTTAAGGCTTGGTTTAGTGTGGGGAATGTGGAGGAGAGTGATGGCGAGAGTACAATATAGAACGAGTGGTTGCTCCTTTTTATCCAAACTGGGTGGTTTATGGTTCCCTTTTATTCCTTTCCTTGCTATAGCTTTGGTTCATTGAATAGGTGCGGGGGAGTGAGAGATGTTGAATTAAGTGCACAGAATTTTGGAAGATGGAAGCATGGTAGAAGAGTATAAATAAAAACACGGAAAAAGACCTCTCTCTTTTGCTTGTTCTACTTTAAATGGATTTGATGCTTTTTGAGGTGGGTTTTATAGGGGAGGGGGGGTGTGTCCTTATCCTGGTGGTGGGTTCTGGTTGCTGGGAATGTTGGCAATGAGTAAATGAGACTGCCAGTTATAGGTGGGCTAGTAGTTTCTCAGAATCACTGCAGGAGATCATTGAGGAAAGAGGGGGACAGCCATAGAATGGTATGGGGCTCTTTGGTAGGTGTAACTGATTGTCGAGAACGCGAGAGGTGTTCTTGCATGTCATGTAGGTGTGTGGTATTGTGTACACGTACGTATTGCCTTGTCGTAAGCATAAATGTATGCATGGAAGTTTGTGGATGGATGATAGCAATCACGCATCCATAACATGTATGAATTGGTGTCGCTTATAGATTGATTGTCGTAGGTAATACACGACTAAGTATTTCCTTTCTCCTGGTTTGAGTTGCACTTCATCATGATCAATTTTGAAGACTACCGTAGATAAATATATTTAGCAGCTGCTTTTGGTAGAAATTTCATTGTTTTCTTCATTTTACTAGTTTAGCTATTGAATTGGATGTTGATAAGAGTGTTTCTTTTTTTCCAAATACTATTTGTAATTAACGAAGAAATGGCTGAGAGATTTAAAACATTTCTTAACTCTCTCTCTCTCTCTCTCTCTCTCTCTCTCTCTCTCTCTCTCTCTCTCTCTCTCTCTCTCTAATCGTAGGAATCAGTTTTTGGTTGGGACGACAGAGTTTACAAGTTTGAAAATGCATACATACTCATCTATGATTCAGAAATATTTGAAAAAAAATATACATATATTTTTTTGTAATTACGTTGGATTGACCGAGAATCTCTCTCGCTGGATCCGTGGAAAAGGTTTTTTTGGCTGCGTCGCAAATTTCAAAACGCTGGATCGGCGGAAACAGTTTTTGGCAGCGTCGCGAAGTTTTCGAGTTCTCAAAATATCTAAACTTATCTATGGTTCCAAAACGATGAACACATTTTTTTTCTCCTTTTCTCTTACGTAACGACACTCTGTAATTTTCCTTTCCCCGTTCGCGTTTTTTTTTTTTCCTTGGCATGTGGTGTCCGTTGTGTTTTTACGCTCGATAAGATTGTAGGTTAAAACACCAACTTTGCATACGGATTTTGATTTTTGTTAGGTCTTTCTTCTTCTTTGCGTTTCATAATTGCTTTCATTAATTCCTTTGTTTCGGTAAGACTTTCTTGACAAAATATATTCCTCGCTTATGCACGGAGCACAAAGCAATTTTTTTGTAGTTAGGAATAATTTCGTGCAAATCTCTGAACTTTCGCTGGTTTTTATTTTTTAATTAAAAGATAAGGCTGAAATTGGATCAAATATTGATCGGATATCGGCATATGATGAATACAAATACGAAACACGTGTATATTATTTGAATATAAAAATTTATATTTATATTTATTTTAAATAGATATGGATACTATTTGGATGTTGAAAATATGAATATAATTATAAATATAATTTAAATAATTAAATTTTATGATTATAAAATTAAAAATATTACTAAATAGATGGTAAATTAAGTTAATAATATATTTATATGATCATATATTTTTTTTAAAAAAATAATAAATATTATATAAAATTATATAAGATTATATATAATTTCAGATATGGATCGGATAATTTTCTATTCATATTCATATTAATTTTTTTTTTATGGATATGAATATGATACTAGTTGAATTCTCAAATTTCTATCCATATTCGAATTGATTCGGATACGAAAATAAATTAGGATGAATAATATTCATACTGCTTTCATCCTTAATTATAGGATGTTCCACCAACGAAGGAGAGTGCGATCCAATTAACAGGTTGCTAATTACAAACCCTAAGTGATATATTATGTAGGAAAAAGCTTTATCTTGTATAATATTGTTGCCATTGATCTTTGGATCATCGATGTGGATCATCGTCATCTGCAAAATAGCGGTAGATTAAAGAACTCGTTGGAGTTGGCTCCGGCCGAACCTTCAGATGCTTAATTTAGAAAAGGGTTTATGATAGTGCAGGAGAAGGATAAGGAGCAAAATAGAAGGGAAAAAAGGCTTGTGAATCTCGTTGCATGTCATTTCTTTTATGAAAAGGTTCTGAATCATATATGGCCACGGGATTGTGAATCTTCTGAGAATTGTGCCGTAACCGAATGGCGTCATGCAATAACTACTAAATGACGTGCTGTAACCATTCATGATTATGCTGTAATCATCTTTGGATGTGGTATAACTTTCATGAAGTAACGTCATTAGTGTAGGCTTTAACTCTTGGCATGATGAAAGGAGTGCTGTATTTCTATGCAAAACGGTAGCACCGTAGTCCAAGGTAAGAGGACCAAGTCAGTCTAGGCTGGCTATCGAGTTGAATAGCTATTCAACCGAGCTGCAAAACTTTACCTGGCATATTGGGCGATGCATGATCTCTGTTAGCTTGCTCCAATGCAAAAGTTTCGCTATTAAAAAGAAAGAAAGAAAGAAAGATTACAAAGTGGTGTAGAGGATGATATTTTTAATCCCATATTAGTTATGAGTTAAGAAGAAGAATGAATTATATGGATTGAAATCTTCTGTTTCATGAGGTATTTTTTAAAAGACATAGTTATGAGATCTCATACCATGGACTAGAGATCGAAGCGGACAATATTTCATGTATGCGAGTAGGAAGGAATAAGCCAGCCGTCCAAGAATAAACCAACCATCCAAATCATTCGACATCTTGAAACCAACAATGGTGCCGTCTATGGAAAGCCTCCTATCCATACATACTCCTTCTTGATGGAGGACCTAATATTGTAGGGAGATGGCATTCTTAGTCTCATATTGATTGTGAGTTAAGAGAAAGTATGGCTTATATAAATTAGAATATTTTCTTCTACATGAGATATTTTTTAAAATGTAAAATCATGAGAAGCAAATAATACCTCACGTATGCAGGTAGGAAGGTATAAACCAGCCATCCAAATCATTCGATTCCTTGACCGCAACATAAGAGTATAAATTACTTCATAAACACTAGCCTTTAATACATTTGATCTCCTTTAATATATCTGAGCTCTAGGATACCCAATCTCTTTCTCTCTTCTTAGGGTTACAAGGGACACACACACACATATATATATAACAAATTAAGTTGATTTAGACTGGAATTGGTATTTCTACAATAATCAACTTAGATCAATATACTAAGTCGATGTGGATTTGAATTAACATCCTAAGTGGATCATCTTGAAGTGATGCATATTTATCTTCTTAGAACTTATAAATTTTGAGATATACTTAACATTTTGCATTTCAAACTTTTCTTTTTTATTTTTTTAGGTTTGATAATTATTAGGTTATGTTTGATGCATTACCAGATAGTGATAATCATGATTACCTGGTAGTCTAGATTACTTGCAATCTAAATAAATTGCCAGTAATATTGATTACTATATTTGGTACATGTAGGTAATATTACAATAAAATTATTAAAAATTTTAATTAACATGTTTGGTATGACAATCAGATTACTGGTAATGTAACATCAAATTTTTAAATATCCTCAAATCAAATTTATTAAAAATCACATCCTATACATAATATATATATATATATATATATATATATATATATATATATATATATATATAATATATAAAATATTATATATAATATATTATACTCTAATATATATTTATATTTATAATATATATTATAATATATTATTATATAATATTATTTATATAATAATATAAATTTATTATATTATTATAATATAATATTACATTATATAATATTAATTTATAATATAAATATAAATATTATATATTATATATATAATATAATAAAAATATAATATTTTGTTATAATATTATTATAATATATAACATTATATTATATATTATATATTGTAATACAATATAATATTATGTTATGTAATATATATTATTATAATATATTATAATATGCTATGATTATATTATCGTATATTATAATATTATAATATTATTATAATATATTATTATCAAAATAATAATATTATATAATATAATATTATGTTATAATAATAATAATAATATATTATATTATATTATTATATTATTATAATAATAGTATTAATATATTATATATTATATTTATCATATAAATAAATATATTATCTTATTATATACTATAATATTTATTATATATAATATAATATATTATTATTATATAATATTATATTATATTATGTTATAATATGATAGAATATTATATTATATTTTTTTATGAGGATATTTTTATCTAAACATGTCATCATCAAATATTTGATAATCTGGATAGCCACTCTTTCGCTAAGTAATTCAAATTATCTTTTTAAAAATAATTTAAATTATCTAATAATTTAAATTATTAATTTAAAAAATATATTAAATATGATAATTAAATTTTTTTTTTAAAAAAAATTACCAATAATTTGGATGCTAGCAAACGCAACCTTACATCGTTCATTCCGTCTGTAGTTAGAGCCTGTGCTTTTGGGATGTCGTTGCGGCTTTTGGAGAGGATTCTGGGATGCGGTGCTGGCTATTATATCATTAAATATTAATGAGTCAAAGGGCCAGTTCATTACGGCTGTCGGGTAGTCATTAAAAATATAATGGTCTTATAACAAGGCAAATGTGGGAGCGCAGAGAAAGGTAGCACCTGAAGATGGTCCAGAGATGGACGTCGGAGATGCATGGCATTTAGCGGTGCAGCTGGAAGTTTTAAAATGTTTGAACGTCAAAGGATGTTTTTGACTCTTACCAAACACTCAATGGTCTCCCCGTCAATAAATAAATAAAGAAATAAATGGGGGGAAAAAAAAGGAAAAAAAAAGACTCAATGTTTCATCTTCATCACCAAAATAAAAACAAAGATTCAACGGTTCCAGATGTTTATTTTCTCTTTCATTGGACTGGGACCTAAATGACAAGGCGGGGAAAGATTTGATGGATGAGCTGATCAAGTGCACTTCATGCCTGTTTGGATGGTTGAATAACTTTTCTTGGGTGCATAATCTTTTGAGCGCAGCGATAGAAGAAATTACAGCCTGGCAACCGGGGGATTGGAAAATCCATGATCCTCGAACAACTAAAATTTCTTAAATCATCCTTTTAATAGAATTTATTATGGGGATTGTGCACCCCGTGGACCGTGGGGTTTTGCATAATAGTATGTTTACCTTTTCCTGTCGACCCATATTCACTCTAGCTCATCACTATATTTGATTTTTTTCTTTGTTTAGCAGCTCTATATTTAGTTTCTCCCCTTAGCATGTAATTGAATCGCTCCTTTTTCATCTTTTGTAATAGCTGGCGTAGGGTAACTACAATTGTAATCTATATATACTTCAATTCAAGATCAATAAAATATAAGAGAAAAAATTATCCTCAATAGAGAAATTATCTTCATCATGGTATCAGAGCTCTGAAGCTCTAACGAGCATCCCTTATTCTTCCTCCTTCGGTACTCTCTCATGACCAACAATTTATCCATTTCCACCTCCTTCAGTCTCTCCTCCTCCACCACCAAACACCATGACCCCTCTCACCTTCCCATCAGCACAATATTTTCCATCCATAAAGTTGAATGCGTCCAACTTTCTGATCTGGAGAAAGCAAATAACTCTCTTTTTAAAGAGTCAAGGCCTATTTGGGTTCCTCGATAGCTCTTACCCACAGCTCATCGATCCTAATATCGCTGCTGCTTGGCAACAACAAGATGTCTAGCTCGTAAGCCTTTTCGTTGCTTCATTATCTGAAGATTTGGTGCTTCTTCTTCTTGACAAAGCGACCAACTTTGAGTGCTGGAGCACTCTTCATGAAGCTTATGGTTCAGCATCTTCTATCCAACTTATATATCTACAACTAGAATTACAGAATCTTCATCAAAAACTAGATGAGATTGTTACATCTCTTCTCCAACAAGCAAAAATTATGGCTGATGAATTTGCTGCATCTGATAATACCCTCAAGCCAACCGAATTTAATCTCCAAGTGCTACATGATGATTTGCAAGATGTGGTCTCTGGCATTCTCAACCGAAACATCCCTACGACATATACTGTACTTCATGGGCTCTTGTTTAGTTATGAAAGTATACATGCATTCAAAAATTAACCATTGCTGATGCCACCCCTTCTACCAATCCAATTGTCAATATTGTTCAGCGGTCCCCCTATTCCTCTAGTGAACCTGGCTTCTCTATTGATTATGGTTTTACTCTAGGTCGTGGGGGCCATGGCCGATTTGGTCAAGATCGTGATCGTTTTGGTTCTCCTTGTGAGTTCAGGTGTGGTGCTCCCAAACCTTGGGAACAAGTGGAAAGAAGCCAAGGAGCCAAGAGAGCAAGACAGCTCAATATTTCAGCTAGAGTATCAAAGGAGTTGACTCAGCTTACAAAGGAGTCGAACTGAAGTACTCAAGTTGACTAGGCGAGTCGACTCGAACCTGAGACCTCAGCTCAAGGAAGATAGATGGAGAGCAGTGTTTTGGGACCTGCAACCAGTATGCTGGTGGCATACTTTCGAGTCGAATCTGTTTTTGATCAAGTCAACTCGGTTCTAGATGAGTCGACTTGAGCCCAGGATGAGTCATTGCGAGCTGGGAACAGAACTGCACGAAAAGTCTGTTTTGATTTAGGTTCGTGCTTGGTCTTAGGTGACTTAAGTCCTTGGTTTGTAAGGTCTTAAAGGGCTAATCTAGGGATTGGGCCAGGATTAAGTCTAAAAGATGAGTGCATAATAAGACATGGGTATATATGGACTTGGGGAGTGCATCACATTAGGTTAGCCAGAAAAGTTTTTTGGATTGGGTTACATTGATCCTGTATAAATATGCTTCATATATTGTTTTGGTATATATGAAGTGAATACAAGCCATTTTTATTCCTGAAATTCTCTCTCTTTCTCTCTCGCTCTCATTCTCCTCTTCTCCATGCCCTAAGATTTTCTAGGGTTTGATAGATTTGCCATCATCACTTTCCTCGGATCCTTGTTTCTGGTCTCACAATCATCAAATAGCAAGGAAAGGTCCCAACACTCCTAGTAGCCATGGTTCTCAATGGTGTTCCTTTTGCAAATGTAGCAACCACTCTAATGCCACATGCTTCCATTGCCCTCAGCAGCCCTATTCATACTTCTCCTATCCATAACTCAATGCTAATTTCTCATATTCTTCATACCCAAATTCAAATACATCTCACCATCACTCTAATCAACCAGTTCTTCCTATCCCTCATCCCTCCACTGTCCTCACCTGGTGCCTGATATAGATGCGTCTCACTATGTGACTCCTGACTTTTATTCTATGTTTTCTTGTCACTATAAGAAATCAAACTTTTAGCGATGATGAAATACCGTTGCTAATAGTTCATCTGCCATTGCTAATATGAATGCCATCTTTAATACTATCGTAAAAGTCAATCTGAAAAATTCTTATCGCTAATTGGGCCCATTAGCGATGGCATAATTGGGCCCATTAGCGACGGTAAAAGATGCTGTCACTAATAATAGAATTAGCGACAGCTTTAGAGATAAAATAAATCTATTTCTAATTTTTTTTAAATAAAATTTTTAAAAACTTTTAAAAAATATTAGCGATGGCATTTTCATTGCAAATGTCATCGCTAATTATTATTAGCGATAAATTATTTCATCGCTAATACCGTCTCTAATTTTATTTAATTTTTAAATTAAATAAAAAATTAATTTAAGAAATATTAATGATGGTATTTTGGTGTGTAATGCCATTGCTAATAGTTATTAGCAAAGACAGACACCATCACTAATACTGATGATAATATTTAATTTAGTTTTTTTAAAAAGTATTAATAATAATATTTTTTTAAAAAAATTATTTTAATTAATTATAATAAATTATGATTTTAATATCTATTATAATTAAAATTCAAAGATAATATGATAATTAGAAATTAAAAATAAATTATATTTTATTAAAAATAAAAATTATATAATTTTTTGTTACAAGCAATATCAAAACAATACGATACATTAAAAAGAAATCAGGTTTGATCCTCATCATTGTCCATCTTCTTCTCCTTCTGCTCCTCTCCAGTAGCTGATGGATGAGAGCTGGATGTCTCGGCATCCTATAATAAAAAAAATAAAATAATATTAGTAAGTTTTGATACGAAGGCATATCTTTCGATATACTCTTCTAATTTTTGAAAAGATTATTTCTACATATTTCATTCGATGATACGGGGCTATAGACACCGCTGGTCCATTGATTGAACAATTAGATTGAACTTTTAGCCCCTAAATCTTTTTCCTAGACTCAAACCTAAATATACAAAGCTTCTAAAAATAAAAATTTAAAATAATTAAAATAATTTAATAATATAATTATCTGATGTAATGACTAAGACGACGAGCCTAGCTGGTCGTGCAGCTGCGGATCCCAAAGAAGCTCTATGACCATGTCATGAATGGCATCCAGGAGGCTTTGAGATCGCTGGCTAGAAACCTCTGCACGACCTTCTCCACGTGCGCATCGCTCCAGGTCTAGGATATCGAGATCTATGAGGATGCTGAAGGATATCGTGATGGTGGAGGATCGAAGCTATGGCTGAATCCTATGATCTGACTCCTACTCACCCCTGGATGCACTGAGCCATCCCTCAAGATCAAGGAAGGCTGAGAAGATGGGTCATTGCTATACCTCTCAGTAACATATGTCGCATAACATATCTGCATAGTTAAAAAATATATTAGTTATAATATAAAAATTAGATCATGTAATAACTTAATTAGTAAATAAAGTTTGAAGTTCTTACCACGATCTATTGTGACATAGAATCTAAATAGTCATCAATCTTTCTAAACTAGTGTGTGACCCACCACAACTGCAGCTGATCTGGTGGATGATCCAGCTATCGTGCCTACAATAAGTAAATAATAAAATTAAATTAATTAAAATATGCATATATGAGTTTTTATAATTCTAGTAAGGAGCTTTGATATTGATTTATAACTAATCTATTGGCCACAATATGTGTGCCGACCGAGCTACATGTATGTATGATCGTATCCTGCTGGGCGATCCGATTCTATCGGGCCTTCTATCATCTATCGGAGTACTTTTCGCTGCTTCACTGATCGTAGAGAGCCTGCCATATGTCTGCCCGCATCTAGTAATCCGTGAAGGATCTCCAGTCTGATGATGATTAAAAATCAGAGTGCTAGATGGTGGACTATCCGAGGCTATAGAGGTCATCTCGAAGCCTCCATGTTGCCACCTTCTTGAAGATCTAACGGCCAGCCTTCTCGTCCTAGGAAGTCTTGAATTGGTAATAGTCCTGCAAGATAGAAGCAAGCATGTATTTATATATAATTAAAATATCAACATATCAAAAATTTATAAATCAAATTAGTTTTGGCTTACCAAAAACATCCTTCAGGCTGCATCACGTGCTCCAGATGGCCACCTAAAAAATTAGTTCACCAAACCTAGCATCAAGCATCGGATGATGCTGGTAACCATACGAGATACTCCAGACTCTCTAAACATGCTACAAAATTAATTTTGAATAATAAATATTAACTCTAAAATTACTAAATTAAAAATATATTAATTAAAGTTGTGGTACTTACGAGCAGCTCTGAACATGGATGAGTTGTCTATCCTTCAGTCAAGTTGGAGGTGCTGCAAGTCGAACGAATCCTCGACCACGACTCTATGTGTGTGAGCCGATCGCTACTACATATGATTGTGGGATCACTAGTGACCCCCTATCATCCGATATGAGATGTGTAGAATCATGTGAGTTGACCGTATGATTGCTCTCTCCTCGAGATCTTTATCCTTGACTGAAATGGCTCCGACCTCTAAAAGACATGATGTATAATATCTAAAAATAAAAATAAAAAGTAAAGCTAGCAGATGATCTAAAAATTGGTTCAAATAAAATATCTATCAAAATATAACAAGATGATCAAAATTTAACTCACATGTAACAAAAATTATTAGTGTGCATCTACAATGTATCAGTAGAAAAATAATTCTCGTCCAACAATACATGATAATGTGAAGAATATGATAATCTGCTGGTTTTCTGATTTAAGCATTGTCTGATTCTCATACAGTAGAATATGATAATCTCAATACATAAATATGTGAAGAAGGCTTAGACTTGCCATTGAAAAAAGAGGCATTGCAAGTTCCCCTGCACCTTTAACCATGAGATGGGTGCAAGCAGTTGTCTGCGATATAGCAGACCATCCAAGCTTGCCCTGCATTGCAAGTTTTTCTGCACCAAAGTACAATAAGATGGCTGCAAATGATTGTCTGTGATGTAATAGACCATCCAACAATAAGAACAAAATGCATCACCTCCATTTATGCGCATCTTGCATTGGCAGTCATCATAGCCTGTATCTCTGAGCCTTCGACTGCCTCCTCGAGGTACAAACTAGAAGTATAAATTTTATTAAAAAATAAAATAATAACTTAAAAATAAAATTCATCTACCCACGCAGTCTAGTCATTTATCAAGCTCCAAGTCTGCATCTGCGGACGCACATCTTGGCCATCCCCATTTGCAATGATGTCCTTACTTCTATGATTATGCTTTTGGGAATACTGCACTCTTAGGATAAGGACGGGCTCATTATCTTTATAAGAGACGTGTCAATAGAGAAATGCTCGATAGTGATAAAATAGTTGTCCATTCATATAGAAATAGATTTTTGCCAAACTATAAGTGTTGGTATACCTGCATAGGAAGATGTGAGAGACAATATGCGTAGACGAGAAGCTTTACTTATCCAATATATTTACTAATGTGCAAGAGTTTAACGGTGATAGGCTCAAGCATATGATTAGCATATTTGGTGAATTTGATCTGGTTATTGATAGAAACCCATGTAATAATCTTTAAGATAGCAATTGCCATAGTCGTGATGGACTATAGGGGTTGCTATAGTTATAGCCTTACTTAACCTCTAGGGGGTAGCAATCCTATAAAGGATAAGTATGACTATAACCATAGCAATCCTATCCATCATAACTATAATGGTTGCAATCTAAAAGATTATTACATGGACTTCCGTCAATAACCAGATCAAACCCACCAAATATGTTAATCATCTAATCAATCCATCATCATTAAGCTCTTGCACATCAGTAAGATCAAGTAGAGCCTCCGAAGTCCTTATAATTATCTCTCATGTCTCGATCCCCATATAGGTACCAATACTTGTAGTTTAGCATAAATCCACTTCTATATAAGTAGATAACTATTCTATCTCTATCAAACATTCTCTATTGACATATTTCTTATAAGGACAATGAGCCCGTTCTTGAACTAAGAGTAAGGGACATCACTGCAAATGGAGCATGCAAGGTATGTCTCGGGCCCGTATTTGTAATACAGTCTGAACCTTCCCTCAATTTAAGCACTCTACATGCCGAGTCGAAGCATGTAGGGCACATCTTGGATCGATGTTTGCAATACTGTCCGAATCTTTTCTCAGATTCAAGTGCACTATATGCCGAGATCGAAGCGCACAGGGCATGTCTCATCCTCATATTTGTAGCCCAAACCTTTCCTCGATTCGAGTGCTTTGTATGCCGAGATCGAAGCGTGTAGGGCATATCTCTGCCCGGTGTTTGCAATGCTACTCGAACCTTCCCTTGGTTCGAGTGCATTGCATGCTGAGACTAAAGCGCACAGGGCATGTCTCGGCTCATGTTTGCAATCCAAATCTTTCCTCGATTCGAGCACTCTGCATGCTGAGATCGGAGCGTGCAGGGCACATCTCGGATCGATGTTTGCAATGCTGCTTGAATCTTCCCTTGGTTTGAGCGTGCTGCATGCCAAGATCAAAGCATGCAGGGCACATCTCAACCTCTTACATGATAGCCCAAAATAATTTTTAATATCTAATTATGCTAAATTAATATAATTTAAATATAAAAATATTTTTAGTGATGGTATTAACTGTCGTTGATACTGTCGCTAATACTCACAATAAAAGAAGGCTACCATACAAGACTGAGGCACGGGCTAGCACGTAGGAATTAAGGTGCAAGGAAGCACAGGCGAGGAATGACTAAGGCTCAGGGATGCGGTCATGAACAGGAGCCTGAGGACGTTGGAAGCTTGTGCCCAGGGGCTTGGGGAGGTGGGAGGTGGCCGGGGGTTCGAGGAGTCGAGCCGGGTGCAGCGAGGGAGATGGCTGGGGGAGAGAGGGGGTGGCAGGTGAACCGAATGGCTAGGGGTTCGGGGAAAGATGCAGGGGGCGACCGAGGGAGAGAGGGGATGGCGGATAAATCGATGGGCCAGAAGTTTGGAGAGGTAGGAGGTAGTCGGGGGTTCGGGAATGGAGAGAAAAGATGATCGAGGGGAGAGAGGGGTGGAGGGGGGAACCGAACAACGGGGGAGAGGAGGGTGGCGAGCTTGGATTTTAGGAAGGCAGGAGGTCGAGATCTTGCTCTTGGGGGCTGGGGAGGCGGGAGGTGACCGGTGGTCAGGGAGGCGGGTCGGGTGTAGTCGTGATGAGATGGCTGGGGGAAAGCCACTGATCGGGGGAGAGAGGGTTGGCGAGTGAATCGAAGGGCCAGGGGTTTGGGGTGGCAGGAGGTGACCGGGAGGTTCGGGGAGGCAGGAGACGATTGAGGGATTGGAAAAGGAGGCAGGAGGTGGTCGGGGGAGGCGACTGGGGGGAGAGAGTGGGTGGCGAGGGAACCAAACGGTGGAGGAGAGGAGGCAGGAGGCCAGGAGCTTGCATTTGGGAGCTTGGGAGGCATGAGCGCGACCATGGGTTCGGGAAGGCAGGCTATGTGCAGTCAGAGGGAAATGGTTGGGGGAAATCATCAGTCGGGGAAGAGATGGGATAGTGGGTGAACCGAAGGGCTAGGAGTTCGAAAAGGCAGGATGCGGTCGGAGGTTTGGGGAAGGAGGGAAGAGGTGGTCGAGGGGAGAGAGGGAGTGATGGAGGAATCGAACAGCAAGGAAGAGGAGGCAGGAGGTCGGGAGCTTACGCCCAGGAGCTCGAGGAGGTGGGAGGCGGCCAAGGGTTCGGGGAGGCAGGTCAGGTTTAGTAGGGAAGATAGTCGGGAGAAAGTCGTCGGCCGAAGGAGAGAGAGGGTGGCGAAAAAATCAAAGGGTTGGGAGTTTGGGGAGGTAGGAGGCAGTCGGAGGCTCAAAGGTGGGCTAGGAGCTCGAAAAGATGGGTCGAGTGCAGCAAAGAGGAAGCCACCGATCGAGGGAGAGAGGGGGTGGTGGGGGGATCGAAGGATGGGGGAAAGGGTAGTGGCGGTGGGGGATAAAAATACTGGAGGGTGGGAGGGATGGTGGGAAAATAAGAATGCAGTGTATGGTGGGCGGTGGGGTGGAAGAAAATGAGGGGGCGATGGGCAGTGGCATAAAAAAAATGAGGACGCACGACAAGGTGAGGAAAAATGAGACGAAAAGATTATTAGCGATGATAGATTCCGTCGCTAATATATAAAAAATTCTTTGCGATGATATATGTTGTCGGTAATAGTATTTTCATCACTAATAATTATATATTTAAAATAATATTTTTAAATTATTAGCAACGGTATTCTTGCCATCACTAAAGCCGTCGCTAATATAAATTTTTCTTATATTAATTTTTTTATCCTCTTAAGTCATTTTTTGGATGGTTAAAAATTAATATTTAATTTTATTAAATTTTTAAATTTAATTAATTTATGAATCAAGTTCTAATTGATTTAAATTAGATTTAATTTAATTATACTTGACTTAATTTAAGGCTAATTGGGTTTTAATATTCTAAGTAAAACTTAGATTCAAAGTCTAATTGAATTAGGTTTGATACGATTTCAAATTAGATTCAAATCAAACCTAAATTAATAATTATTTTTTATAATTAACTTAAATTATATTAAATTTTATTAAACTTAACTTAATTTGAATGTAATTAGATTTTACAATCTAATTAAGACTTAGATTCAAAGTTTAATTGAATTAGGTTAGATAGGATTTTGAATTGGATTCAAATCGAGTTCTAATTGCATTTGGATCGAATCTAAATTAAAATTATTTTCTCCTAATTGATTATAATCTGATTTAAGTTAATTAGGCTTAACTTAATATCAAAGTAATTCAATTTTATTATCTACGTAGGATTTGAATTTTAAAGTCTAATTGAATTAGAATTGATAAGCTTTCTAATTAGATTCGAATCGAATTCGAATTGGATTTTAATTGAATCTAAATTAAAAAATATTTTCTCCTACTTGATTTAAATCAACTTTAATTTGATTTATCTTGACTTAATTTGAGACTAATTGAGTTTTATAATGCATGTAGAATTTGGATTCGAATCCTAATTGAATTATGTTTGATAGGATTTCGAATTGAATTCAAATCGAGTTCAAACTAAATTCAAATCAAATCTAAATTTAAAATTATTATTTTTTAATTATTTAAATTAGTTTAAATTTAATTAGGCTTGATTTAATTTGAAAGTAATTAAATTTTACTGTCTAAGTAGGACTTAAATTAAAAGTCTAATTAAATTAGAATTGATAAGATTTTGAATTGAATTTAAATTGAATCCAAATTAAACATCAATTTCTTCTAATTAATTTAAATTAAATTTATTTTAATAAATATTAATTTAATTTAAAATTAATTAGATTTTATATTCTAAGTAGGACTTAAATTCAAAGCTTAATTAAATTTAGTTTAGTAGAATTTCATATTAGATTCGAATCGGGTTTGGATTGGGATTGGGCCAGTTGTGAATTATTAGGGATGATAAATATGTCATCGCTAATTCTATCATTAATAATATTTTAAATAATTTTTTTTAAAAAAATTATTAATAATAATATATTTTCATCATTAATATTTAAAAAAATTATTGCTAATTTTTATTTTATATTTAAATATTATAAAAAAATTAAAAATTTTAAATAATTTTAGCGATGGCTTATGCCATCGCTAATAATAATTTCATCGCTAATAGTTAGTTATTAGCGATGGCTCTATTTTTATCACTAATAATCTAAATATGTTGTCACTAATATTTTTTTATTTAAATATTTTAAAATATTTTTTATATTTTTAGAGATAACTTTTGTCATTGTTAATAATTTAGTTGCCGTCACTAATATTATTAGCAATGATTCTTTTTTTTATCGGTGTTGTGGTAGCAAAAAATTTTATTAATGATGAAATTTTTTATCATCGCTAATACCGTCGCTAACATCTAATTTTCTTATAATGTGTGATAAATATATCGATCTTGATCAGGTGCATGTAGGCAATGGTAAGGGTTACACATTTCACATATTGGTCATGATTCTTTTTCCTATCCTCAATCTTCTCTTTCTTTTCAATTATCTAATATTTTACACGTTTCTGCTATTTCCAAAAATTTATTTTTCCATACAATAGTTTACAAAAAATAACGTCTTTTTTGAATTTCACCGTTATCATTTTCTTGTGAAGGATCGAACCATCAAGTCCATAATGTTATCCGATCCAAATAAAGGAGGATTATACACTTTCTATTCCAGCCCTTCGACTTTGTTTACATCTATTCATGTAGCTAAGAGCACTACTCTTGATGGCTGGAACAACCATTTGAGCCATCTCTATTATTGCTAGCTTCACTCCATGGTAAAGACCAATAATCTCTCCTATAAGTTTATACATCTTCATCCTCTTTGTCCCTCGTGTCAGTTAGACAAATCTAGTAAGTTGCAGTTATCTTCATTCCACTGTCTCAGTCAGTTTTCATTAGATCTTATTTATAGTGATGTTTGGGATCTTTCCCCTAATTCATCTTTATTGGGATACCGCTACTACCTAATTTTTTTTGATGATAAAAATGATTGCATTTGGTTTTATTCATTAATGTGCAAATATAATGTGTTCTCTACTTTCTTACAATTTCAAGCTTTGGCTGAACGACATTTCTCTCGTACTATCAAATCAATCCAAACTAACTAGGGAGGAGAGTTTCGCTTTCTTCCTCATTTTTTTTAGTAAAATTGGCATTACCCATTGTGTGGCTACTCACACACATGAGCAGCAAGGGGCCGTCAAATGCCTTCACCATTATATTATGGAAATCGGCCTCTCCCTTCTTGCTTATGGGCCTGTGCCCATATCGTACTGGCACTATGCTTTTGAAACAACTATCTTTCTTATTAATAGGATGCCATTCAAAGTCTTTAGTGGTGTGTCTTCCTTCGAAATCATTGGTAACAAACCACCATCCTATGCCTTCTTACAAATTTTTGGGTGTCTATGCTATCCCTTTCCTTATCCTTACAATCGCCATGAAATGAAGTACCGGCCTCAATCGTGTATATTTCTTGGCTATAGTCCCTCTTATAGTGCCTATTGATATCTCAATCTGGCAACAAATCATCCATATATCGCTAGGCATGTTTGCTTTGATGAATCTATCTTTTCTTTCAATCTCACTCTCATTGAGTCCTCCACCATGACCATCTCTCTCTTTCCCTCCTTGGGGCATTACATCACTTCAGCCTCCATAAAAGGCCACTCCACCACTACCATTCATTCCTCCACCTATTCCATATTCCCCTTGCCCCATCTGTCCACCTTATCATCAGTAGCATCCCTCATGTCTCGGTCTGTCTTAACACCACTTTCCTTGATCGATCCCACTCCTAGCCCCTTTAGCATTGCCGAATCTGCACTTGTCTGGACCAAATTACTTACTAACCTCTATCGGAATCTCTCATCAGCATAACCCTCCCTTCTCAAATCTTCCCTAACAACCAGTTCCTATCTAGACATGCACTCCTTTGACCCACCTTCCCAACCCATCTGTATCCATTTCATGGTGCTTGGACCCCTTCCCAACCAACCATCCACCCTCACCACCGCTATCCTCATCATGGAATCTACTTATTTTACGCTGGCATCTAAATACTCTAAGTGGCATACTACAATAACTAAGAAATTTAATGCTCTAGTTTGCAATGGAATGTAGTCTCTTGTACCATATTCATCTCACAAAAAAATTTGATTGGATGTAAATGGATGTACAGGATCAAGAAAAAGGCTGATGGCTCTCTCGAGCGCTATAAAGCATGCCTAGTTGCTACGGGATTCCACCAGCAACTTGGCCTCGACTACAATGAGACATTTGGCCTAGTTATCAAACCTACCAAAATTCAGTTTGTTTTAAATCTTGTAATCTCGCGGGATTGGTCCATCCGATAATTAGATGTTCATAATGCATTTTTATATGTCAAGTCTACATATCCCAATTGCCAAGGTTTGAGGACCGCGATCATCCAGATTATGTCTGTCATCTCCACAAATCTCTATAGAGGTTAAAACAAGAACCCCATGTCTGGTTTCATCATCTCTCCTAATTCCTTCTCTGATTGGGGTTCATTGCTAGCAAAGCCAATCCTTCATTATTTTTTTTGAGGATGACCTCTCATGTCCTCTATATGCTCATATATGTTGATGATATTTTGGTAACCAGCAGTGACTCCAATCAAATCTCTCTATTCCTTCATCAGCTTTCTATAGAATTCTCCATTAAGGATCTTGGTGATCTCCATTTTTTCTTAAGAATTGAGGTTGTTCGAAACTATACCAATTTATTATTATCTCAAACTCGCTACATCAGAAATCTACTTTCCAAGGCAGGCATGGTTGATTGTAAACATATTCTGACCCCAATGGCTATGACATAGGGCTCTAATTTAGGGGGTACTCCCCATCCGAACCACACACAGTATTGCTCCATTGTTTGAGCTCTTTAGTATGTTAAATTGACACGCCCTAATATTTTTTTTGTAGTGAATAAAGTATATTAGTTTATATAGTCTCCTAGTGCTAATCACTGGGTTATAGTTAAGCGCATCTTATAGTATCTTTAAGCTATAGCTGATTATGGGCTGGTCCACCTCTCATTTTTTTCAAACCTTCTCTGATGTGGATTGGGTTGGTAATGGGATTGGTCGACTCCACTAGGGGCTATGCAATTTTTCTCGACTCTAATCTTATTTCTTGAGCATCTCGCAAATAGAAGATAGTTACTTGCTCGTCCACAGAGTCTGAATATAAGGCCTTAGTTGATACGCCAGCTAGACTAATCTAACTTGAGTCTTTATTTCAGGAACTAGGCCATTGTTTTCATGTGCCCCCTCCCCCCCATTCTATGGTATAATAATATTAGAGCCATTTATCTCTCAGCCAATCATGTTTTCCATGCTTGTATGAAGCATGTCGAAATTGATTTTCATTTCGTTCGTGAACATGCTGCATGATATCAACTATCCGTTCAGTTCATCTTCATCCAAGATCAGCTTGTTAATATTCTCACCAAACCGCTATGTACGTCACGTTTCGGGTTCTTAAGAGATAAGCTGAAGATTCATGGTCCCGATTCTTCATCTTGAGAGGGTATGTCAATGCACATTCATTGCAACTCGCTACTCTTATTTGGTTTACACTCCATATTTGGTTTCTCTCTTTGTCTAGCAATTCTATATTTAGTTTCTTTCATTACTTAGCACGTAATTGAGATGCTCCTTTTCCACCTTTTATAATAGCTATAATAGTTGGCCTAGGGCAACCATAATTGTAATCTATATATACTTCTATTAGAGGTCAATAAAATATAAGGAAGAAGAAATTATCTATTCTCTTGTCAGTAGAACTCGCCCAGAACTTTTCCATTGGATGGTTTGTTCCAGTTGCAGGTGATGTCGGCTCGTCTCTGTGCTATTGTGCTGTGTCATTGTTGCACATATATTCATAATAAGTAGGCAATGGTCATGGCATGAGCTATGCACAGTTATTGATTGCAGATGCTTACATGCATGTGGAGGGACAAGCGGAGTAGGCTATCTATCGTTAATTATTTGGGTAAGCCTATAAGGATCCATACATACATATATTTAGTTTAATATAAATTACGAATAGATCTTAAATACTTATATGGAGTCAAAAAAAAAAAAAAACTCAAAATAATACTTTTTTGTTATCTTTTTATTTTTTTTGGGGGGGGGGGGGCGGGGGAGATCTTGGATGGTTACAAATCAATTTAAGTGATCTGGAATTGTGCCATTGCCAAAAATGTTGGTGGTTGGCTCCCTACCTTCACTTGAAATGCAATTTTGTATTTGAATTATCTCTCGTGCAGTGGCGTATTATTTGAAGGCAATGCATTAAGTGGATGCTGGTATCCTATGACGATGCTCAATATATGATTGTGGTCTACACAAGCTCAATGTTCGAGAGGGGTGGGGGGCAGTGCGAGCTTTTCCCTTTCATTAGCTAATCTCTGTGTTTTCTTTTTTAGTTCTAATTAAAGCTACTTTGAGAAGTGATGCCCATTAAATGTACATTCTATCATGCAAACACAGAGCCTTTCATTCATGAGATATATTGGTGCAGAAATTGATCATCATCGAAGTCCACTGGAGTGGAGGCCGATGAGGTCTCCGGACTGTAAAATAAAATCCCATCCGGAGCCGGTGGGGGTGGCTCCGGCAGGACCCTCCGACGGTCAAGTCAGCTCTGGCCAACAGGAATGGAGTGCTCGGAATAAGTTCCGGAGCTTGGAGAAGAAAGGAAGAGCTTAGAGATCAAAAAGATTAGAGTTAGCGTATCTGGAGGGTCCTTTATAGATGAAGCTTAGTTGATGGTGATGGCCATATTAGCGAGTCATGGACCGCATGAAGTTCGGTATGGAGAGGAAGGTGCCATCAGACGGATGGTGACAGCCATACTGGTAGGTTATGGGTCGCATGGGGCTGGTTACGGAAAGAGTGGTGTCGTCAGTAGTGGTGGTCATATCGTCCGATCTCATCGTCTATTGCAGACTGATGGCGATAATTCATCTAGAGGAGTTCGGACTTGTAGGAGAGACCGACTGAAGGGAAGGCTCGGAGGGAGTTCGGCTGTAGAGAAGTTCGGAGGAGCTCGGTCGGCTGAAGAGACGGCCGCTTGGGGAGTTCGGCCGAGAGACGATCGCTGAGGAGTTCGGGCGCTAGGTGCTTTCGTTAAAGCCCGGCCGCTTGGAGTCCCAGGAGTTCGGCTGCAAAGCAGTTCGGCCGGCTGAACGGGTTCGAAGGAGCTCGGACGCTAGGAGTTTAAGGAGCTCGACCGCTAAGCAGTTCGACCGGCTGGAGAGGTTCGGTCCTAACGAGGGAAGTCCGAAGAAGCTCGGCAGCTAACTAGCTCGGTCGGCTGAACGGGTTCGAAGAAGCTCGGCCGCTGTGGGTTCGGCTGAAGCCCGTCTGTCGAAGCTGTTCTGCGGCTACAGGTTGCGTTAGGCCGAGCATCGAGCTAGACTTCGATGGGAGCAAAATTTATCCCAAATACTAGCCCCCCCACTTCTGAGTTCGAAAATCGAAGGAAGGGAGTGCAGGAAAGGCGACTGCCGAAGGCTTCCTCTGAGCTCTGTGCTGGTCTAGGTCGAAACTCGGGGGGGATCTCGCCTCCAATTGAAGTTGATATCGAAGTTGAAGTCCGAGAAAGATTCCATCTCCAGCCGAGGTTGAGGGGGGCTTCGTCCGCTGCAATCGAAGTCGGAGGTTGCGCTCCTCGGGGGTGACATCGTCTCCTACAGCTGAGGTCGATGCGGGCGCTTGGGGAGAGATCTGATCTCCGGGCGAGGCTGTCTCCGATCTTATCTCTGGCTGAGGTGGTAGTTGAAGCTCTCCACCCGAGGTTGACATGGTTGCTTTCTCTAGCTGAGGTTGTATCGGGCACCCGGGAGAGATCTCATCTCCTGCGGCCGAGCTTTCCTCGAGGAGATCTTATCTCCTACGGCCGAGGTCGAAGTACGCATTCGGGGGAGATCTTATCTCCTGTAGTCAAGATTTCCTTGGGGGAGATCTTATCTCCTACGGTCGAGCTTCTAAGGCTTCTGACCTACCCCCGTTAGCACGAGGTCCCCCTCCAGTTTCCAACCGAGGTTGTTCGCGGTCGCTCGAGAGAGATCTTATCTCTAGCCGAGGTTGTCAACGATCGCTCGGAAGAGATCTTATCTCTAGCCGAGGTTGATGCTCGTGTTAGGACGAGGTTCTCCTCCTGTTCCTAACTGAGATTGTTTCGCGGTCGCTCGGAAGAGATCTTATCTCTAGCCGAGGTTGTCAACGGTCGCTCGGGAGAGATCTTATCTCTAGCGGAGGTTGATGCTTGTGTTAGGACGAGGTTCTCCTCCTGTTCCTAACCGAGGTTGTTCACGGTCACTCGGAAGAGATCTTATCTCTAGCCGAGGTTGATGCTCGTGTTAGGACGAGGTTCTCCTCCTGTTCCTAACCGAGGTTGTTTGTGGTCGCTCGGAAGAGATCTTATCTCTAGTCGAGGTTGTCAACGGTCGCTCGGGAGAGATCTTATCTCTAGCCGAGGTTGATGCTCGCGTTAGGATGAGGTTCTCCTCCTGTTCCTAACGAGGTTGTTCGGTCGCTCGGAAGAGATCTTATCTCTAGTCGAGGTTGATGCTCGTGTTAGGACGAGGTTCCCTCCTGTTCCTAACCGAGGTTGTTCGCGGTCGCTCGGGAGAGATCTTATCTCTAGCCGAGGTTGTCAACGATCGCTCGGAGAGATCTTATCTCTAGCCGAGGTTGATGCTCAGGTTGATGCTCGTGTTAGGACGAGGTTCTCCTCCTATTCCTCTAACGGACTGTGGAGGCACATAGGGGCTGCTGTCAGAACCTCTCCCCCCATCTCATCCTTTGTGAACGAGGCCTTCGCTCGGGAGAGATCTTATCTCTAGCCAAAGTTGTTGCTCGCATTAGGACGAGGTTCTCCTCCTGTTCCTAACGCAGCAATTATTGACTGCTTCTTCCATGTCATCGCATAGTTTTCGCATCCAGAAATAATATTATCGAAAGAAAAGAATTTTATTGAAAGTGTTGGGGATAAATCCCGCTCCTGCCAAAGTCAAGTTCGGTCCCAACCTGATGTGGTCAATGCGGAAGAACTTCAGCAGACACGTCCTAGCTGAACTACTACATCCGGCCGAGCTTCTCAGCGGCTGAGCCTTAGCCGAAGTCTTTCAACCAACCGAACTATCAAGCGGCCGAGCTTCAGACTCTTAGCAGCCGAACTCCTCAAGCGACCATTCTCTCAGTCGGTCGAGATTCTTCAGGCCCCTAACGGCCGAACTCCTCAAGCGGCCGAGCTCCCCAAACTCCTGTCCAGCGGTCGAACTCCCCAGCACCCAGGCTCCGGGCCGAACTTCTTCAGACTCCCAGCGATCGGGCTTCAGCCAGACCCTTGCGGGAGCCAAACTTCCCCAAAACCTCCTCTCAGGCCGAGTTTCTACGGAAGTCGGACTCTCTATAGACTTCTTCAATGGACGAGCTTCTCAATGGCCGAACTCCTTATGATGGATTCCTGCAGGCAATCTCGCTACAATTACACAGCAATAACGATCGGCATTTATCAGCAATAATGATCAACAATAACGATCGATATTTATTAGCAATAACGATCGACAATAACGATCGACATTGATCAGGACGGTTACAACAAGCTCCCTCTATAAAAAGGATCCTCCGGATACCATTACATCAGGTTCTGAAAATCTTTTCTTCTCCTCTATACTCTATCGAGCACTCCATTCCTGTTAAGAGGAACTAACTTGAGCGTCGGAGGATCTTATCGGAGCCACCCCCCACCGATTCCGAGCGAGACTTTGTTTTGCAGGTCCCCGGCGGCAGCCTCTTCGATCTCAACTCCGATGACGATAAGTTTCTGCGTCAACAGAAAGGAAGTTACTAGTAGCGCATCCCCAAATTCTGTATTTCAAGGTCGTGGTAATGTTGTTCCTCCGCGTTTCTTCGATAATAAGTCTCAGGGTGGACGACCTCCTCATGCTGGCCTCCTCAATTTGGTGCAAGCTCTTATCACTGGGAGACGACGAATCGCTGATGCACCGAGATCCTCCTAGGGGCAATGTGGATGACGCCGTAAGGTGGCCGACCTTCTTGCGGTCTCTGGCTATGGCAGAGCCCTTGGTCGATCTTTTCCTGCTTCAGGTCGATACCGGAGGAATTTATCCAGCCACCCCTTTCTGACAAGCTCCTCAATTTCATCTCAGAGCTGGATGCATCCCTCGGTGTCGTGGCCGTGATCGCGATGGTAGAGGCAGTACTTATTTTGATCGCGCTTGTTTGGGGGAGACCGTAACCCTTCCGATCTTGGCAGTTGGTTCTTTACTTCGGTGAGAACCTGAGTTCGAGGGGTGTTGAGGGGGGCATAGTGGCGGAACCTTTCGGGAGGAGGGCTTCTTCGCACCCCTCTGTCAGGATTTCTTCGGTGGTGAGTTCGAGAAGTTCGAGCCCACCTACTTTCGGAGAGGGTCTGCGAGCGCGACCGAACTTCGCTCGGCTCTTCGTCGTCTGCCAACCGCTCTCTCAGGGCTTCCTCGTCTTTCAACTTGAAGGCTTCTTCCGCACGGGCATATCTCTCAGCCCGAGCCAGCAGATTGGCGAAGTCCCTAGGTTACTTTTTTTTAGAGAGAACAGGAAGTTATTTTTTTGAAGGCCGCTCTTGAGCGCGGCCATCACGACAGACTGGTCCAAGTCCCGAACTTTCAATGCCACGGCGTTAAACCGGATGACGTAAGCCCGGATGGATTCCCCTTACCTCTGCTTGACGCTCATCAGGGAATCTGAACCTCGGCTCGATCGTCGGCTGCTGATGAAGTGGGTCGCGAACTGACTGCTCATCTGGTCGAAAGAGAAGATCGTACTTGGCTTCAACGCTGAGTATCAGTTCCTCGCTGCTTCCTTTAAGGTAGATGGGAAGGCTCGGCACAGCATGGCATCTGAAGTGTCGTGAAGCAGCATCATGGCACGGAAGGCTTCCAGGTGATCAATCGAATCAGAAGTTCCATCGTAGCTTTTCAGTTGAGGAAGCTCGAAGGTCGGTGGAATAGATTCTTGCATAATTCGGAGAGAGAAGGGAGGTTCGGCATGGACGTCGGCATGATGAGCCGAGGTGACGCGGCCGAGCTCTTCAATACGTCGGTCCATCTGCCGTAGTCTGCAATCGAGGGCGTCGTCTTGGCTGCAGATCTTGGGGTGCTTTCGACTACGAATGGGAAAGGTCTCCCCCAGAAGAGAACAATGATCCGAGCATGGATCTTCGGCCCTCTATTTTCTCTTCTTCGGGGCGACCGGTACACTGACCCTGGTGCTCTTGCTTGGGGCCGATTCCTGACGTTCCAATGGTGGGTTTCCTAGTGGAGTCACCACCGAAGGCTGCTGTATAGCCCGCAATATCTCCGTGAGGCCACGGACCTGTCGGACAAGTAGGTCGAACTGCTCCACCTCCATCGCAGGTACAGGTGGAACCTGAGTTGCCATGGTCGAAGCACAAACAGATGGATCTGGATGGGATCGGGCCACGTAGGCCGCCGAGCGTCGTGTCGAAGCCCTTCTGAGAGGCATTTTCTCTTCGGAAGAGAAAAGGAAGATCTCTGAAGAGGGAAGAGAAAAGTCACCGAGCACTTCTTTAAGAACAAGGGAACCTCGGAGGTTTGATCCCTTCCTCTAGCGCCAATCTGTTGGTGCAGAAATTGATCGTCGTCGGAGTCCTTTGGAGTGGAGGCCGATGAGGTCGCCATTGGAGATCTGGAAAATAAAGTTTCGTCCAGAGCCGGTGGGGGGTGGCTTCGGCAGGACCCTCCGACGGTCAAGTCAGCTCTGGCCAACAGGAATGGAGTGCTCGGAATGAGTTTCGGAGCTTGGAGAAGAAAGGGAGAGCTTAGAGATCAGAGAGATTAGAGTTAGCGTATCTGGAGGGTCCTTTATAGGTGGAGCTTAGTTGATAGTGACGGCCATACTGACGAGTCGTGGGCCGCATGAAGTTTGGTACGGAGAGGAAGGTGCCATCAGGCGGATGGTGACAGCCATACTGGCAGGTCGTGGGCCGCATGAGGCTGGTTACGGAGAGAGTGGTGTCATCAGTAGTGGTGGCCATATCGTCCGGTCTCGTCGCCTGTTGCAGACTGATGGCGACAATTCATCTAGAGGAGTTTGGATTTGTATGAGAGTCCGACTGAAAGAAAGGCTCGGGGAGAGTTCGGCTGTAGAGAAGTTCGGAGGAGCTCAGCCAGCTGAAGAGACGGCCGCTTGGGAAGTTCGGTCCAGAGACGACCGCTGAGGAGTTCGGGCACTAGGTGATTCCGTTAAAGCCCGACCGCTTGGAGTCCCAGGAGTTCGGCCGCAAAGCAAATCGGCCGGCTGAATGGGTTCGAAGGAGCTCGGACGCTAGGAGTTTAAGGAGCTCGGCCGCTAAGCAGTTCGGACAGCTGAAGAGATTCGGTCCTGATGAGGAAAGTCCGAAGAAGCTCGGCAGCTAACTAGCTCGGCCTGCTGAATGGGTTGGAAGAAGCTCGGCCGCTGCGGGTTCGGCTGAAGTCCGTCTGCCGAAGCTCTTCTGCGGCTATAGGTTGCGTTAGGCCGAACATCGAGCTAGACTTCGATGGAAGCGAAATTTATTCCCAATAAAATAATTACTCTTCATTGAATAAGTTAACATGCTTGTTCTTATATATGTGCTCTAACTTTTAGAAAAATATATAATTTTCGTTTATAAAGATCTACTGCCTTTAGTATGATAGCATGTGCGCATGTTGGCCTCTAGTGCCAGTGGTCTCCTAAGTTTTGGAGTCTAGCTTGCGCTGGTTTAAATTAAGAGATCAGGGACATATAGGATAGGTTGCGGAGTCAAACATGCATGCTGGATTTCATGGCTTTCTAATTGTATATTGAGCAGACATATATTTAGTGCATATGATATGTTTTCAGTAGACATGAGATTGCCCACCTCTATTACTTTATGCTTTGGATTCTATCCTTCTCTTCCATTATGTCCCTGCCAATTGTATGTAGATCTTTAGTGGTTGACCTGCATATATATATATATATATATATAGTGGGAGCCACATGCTATATTAGAGTATGGATCTTTTATTATGCATCGCACGATATGATGCACAGAACATCATCCATGCATTGTACGGTATGCATCGATGGACGGTGCATTGCATAGCACAGGATCCACACGGCACAAGAATGGGACTCTTAACTTGTGCTCTCATTTCTATTACCAAGCAGCATTCAGCTAGTCCCACGAAAGGCTCCCCAGCTTCACCGCATGTGGCGCCCACCGTGTAGGCAGATCGACGAGAAGAGGCCGCAAGAAATATGCCGTGCACCTATTGCTAAGCACTTGATTTATAGAGGAGGAAAAAAAAATGCAGACGGATCGAAACTAAACTGCTTTACAAATTCTATCAAATGTGCAGAACCAGTGCACAATAAACTGTGGAAAGCATCGACTTCTCTTCTTTTATTATCAAGGAATCATGGATATTACCGATGATTTAATAAATATTTTTTGGGACAGGTATTTCTATTCTGCTCACAGTCCAGAAGCTTAGGAGAAATTGAGACAATCTACCTTATATCGTGATGCCTTTGTCATCATTGGCTTCTACTTGAGAGAGGAGTGCCGCTCATGGCTTGGCTCTACTCGATAATCTTCCTTGACCTTGGTATCCCCCAGCGAAGGATCCATATGTCTGACTATAATGGCACTTGCAACAATTAAAGACCTAATCCAAAAATCTATACTGAAGAAATTGTTTGGATTCGTTGGCTTTATATAGATATATAAGTTGCTTTCAGCATATAACCCATATATATATATATATATATATATATATATATATATATATATATATATATATATATATATATATATATATGGGAGTAAACACATGTTTATATAGGCTCTCACAATTTCTCTAACCTAATATGACGAAGAAAAGCAAGAATCTATTTATCATCAAGTCAGACAGTTGAATGAGATTAATGATCAATACTTTCTATTGACGTAGAAATTGGTCGTCACCGAAATCAGCTGGAGCGAAGGTGGACGAGGTCGCCATCGGAGACCTGCAAAATGAAGTCCCATTCAGAGTCGGTGGGGGGTGGCTCCGGCAGGACCCTCCGACGATCAAGTCAGCTCTGGCCAATAGAAATGAAGTGCTCGAGAATGAGTTCCTCAGAGCTTAAAGAAGAAGAAAAGAGCTTAGAGCTTAGAGATCAGAGATTAGAGGTTAGAGTTAGCATATCTGGAGGGTCCTTTATAGGCGGAGCTTAGTTGATGGTGATGGCCATACCATCTGGTAGCGAGCCGTTGGAGCCGCATGAAATTTGGTACGAAGGAAAAGGCATCATCAGAAGGATAGTGACAGCCATACTGGCAGATCATGGGCCGCATGGGATTGGTTACGGAGAGAATGGTGTCGTCAGTAATGGCGATCATGTCGTCCAATCTCGTCGCCTATCACAGACTGATGGCGATAGTTCATCCAGAGGAGCTTGGACTTGTAAAGGAGTTCGATCGAAGGGGAAGCTCAGGAGGAGCTCGACCGCGAAGAAGTTCGGTCGGCTGAAGGGGATGCCTGGAAGAAGTCTGGCTCCTAAAGAAATCCGATCGAAGAGGAAGCTTGAAGGGAGTTCGGCTCCCGCAGGCGCCTGGTTGGAACGATGCGGAGAGAGTTCGGCTCTCGCAGGAGTCCGACTGAAGCTCGACGGTTGAGAAGTTTGGCTAAAGTCCGACCGCTGGGAGTCTGAAGGAGCTCAGTCGCTAAGCAGTTCGGTCGACTTCTAGGAGTCCGAAGGAGCTCGGCCGCTAAGAGTTCGGCTGGCTGTAAGAGTTTGGCCAAGATCCATCCGCTGAAGCTCTTCCGTGGCTATTGGCCGCATCAGACTGGGCACCGAACTTGACTTCGACAGGAGCGGGGTTTATCCCCAACAATAGTCCCCCCACTTTCGAGTTCGAAACTCGAAGGAAGGGAGTATAGAAAAGATGACTGCCGAAGTCCTCTTCTGGGCTCCGTGCTGGTTCAGGTTGAAGCTCGGAGGAAAGATTTCATCTCCAGCCAAAGTTGATGCGGTCGCTCAGGGGAGACCTTATCTCTGGTAAGGTTATCTCCGATCTTATCTTTGGTCGAGGTTGACTCGGGGGCTGGGGAGAGATCTCATCTCTGGCCGAGGTTGCCACGGTCGCTCGAGAAAAATTCTATCTCTGGTCGAGGTTGGACTTTGCTCGCGTTAGGATGAGGTTCTCCTCCTATTCCTAATGGGCTGTGGGTTTGACTTTGCTCGCGTTAGGACGAGGTTCTCCTCCTATTTCTAATGGACTGTGGGTTCGACTTTGCTCTCCTTCTGTCCCTAACGAGCTGTGAGTTTGACTTTGCTCGCGTTAGGACGAGGTTCTCCTCCTGTTCCTAAAGGGCCGCTCGCATTAAAATGAGGTTCTCCTCCTATTCCTAATGGACTGTGGGAGCATATAAGGGCGGACTTGGATTTTGCTCGCGTTAGGACGAGGTTCTCCTCCTGTTCCTAATGGGCCGCTCGTGTTAGGATGAGATTTTTCGAAGCTATAGAAAAATCTTATCTCTGATCGATGTTGGCTCGGTCGCTCGGGAGAGATCTTATCTCTGACCGAGGTTGCTTCTCAGAAGAGATCTTATCTCTAGCCGAGGTTGTCGCTCAAGAGAGATCTTATCTCTGGTCGAGGTTGCTTCTCAGAAGAGATCTTATCTCTGGTCGAGGTTGCTTCTCGGAAGAGATATTATCTCTAATCGAGGTTGTCTCGGTCGCTCGGGAGAGATCTTATCTCTAGCCGAGGTTGTCGCTCAGGAGAGATCTTATCTTTGGTCGAGGTTGCTTCTCGGGAGAGATCTTATCTCTAGCCGAGGTTGTCGCTCGGGAGAGATCTTATCTCTGACCGAGGTTGCTTCTCGGAAGAGATCTTATCTCTGGCCGAGGTTATCTCGGAAGTTCGGAAGAGATCTTATCTCTAGCCGAGATTGTCCACGATCGCTCGGGAGAGATTCTGATCTCTAGCCGAGGTTATCGCTCGAAAGAGATCTTATCTCTGGCCGAGGTTATTCACGGCTCGGGAGAGATCTTATCTCAGATCGAGATTGCTGCTCGGGAGGAGATCTTATCTTGTTCTAGCCGAGGTTGTCGGTTGCTCGGGAGAGATCTTATCTCTAATCGAGGTTGCTTCTCGGGAGAGATCTTATCTCTAGCCAAGGTTATCAACGTCGCTTGGGAGAGATCTTATCTCTGGTCGAGGTTTCTTATCTCTAGCCGAGGTTGTCGCTCGGAAGAGATCTTATCTCTGACTGAGGTTGCTTCTCGGAAGAGATCTTATCTCTGACCGAGATTGCTTCTCGAAGAGATCTTATCTCTGGCCGAGGTTGTCTCGATCGCTCGGGAGAGATCTTATATCTAGCCGAGGTTGTCACGGTCGCTCGGAAGAGATCTTATCTCTGGCCGAGATTGTCGTCGGTTCGCTCGGGAGAGATCTTATCTCTGGCCGAGGTTGACTGGTCGCTCGGGAGAGATCTTATCTCTAGCCGAGATTATCCACGGTCGCTCAAGAGAGATCTTATCTCTAGCCGAGGTTGTCGCTCGGGAGAGATCTTATCTCTGATCGAAGTTGTGGCTCGGGAGAGATCTTATCTCTAGCCGAGGTTGTCGCTCGAGAGAGATCTTATCTCTAGCCGAGGTTGTCGCTCGGGAGAGATCTTATCTCTGGCTGAGGTTGCTTCTCGGGAGAGATCTTATCTCTAGCCGAGGTTGTAGGTTGAGAGAGATCTTATCTCTGGCCAAGGTTGCTTCTCGGGAGAGATTTTATCTCTAGCCGAGGTTGATGGTCTTTGATCTGCTCGTGTTAGGATGAGGTTTTCCTTCTGTTCCTAATACGGCGACTATTGACTGCTTCTTTCCTGTCATTGCATAGTTTTTGCATCCAGAAATAATATTATTGGAAGGAAAGAATTTTACCAAAGAAAAGTTATGGACAGCACATCCCCGTTTTAGGGTTGTGGGGGCATTGTTCCTCTAAGTTCCCTCGGGCAGTAAGTTCCGTCCGGACGACCTCCTCTATCTCATACTGGCCTCCTCAATTTGGAGCATGCTTCTCTTGGCTTTGACGTTGGGAGATGATAAATCGTCGATGTTCCAAGCTCCGCCTGGGGGTGATGTTGATGACGTCGTGAGGTGGCCGATCTTCTTGTTTCTGGCAGCACCGTTGGCCGATCTTCTTCTGGTTTAGGCTGGCATCGGAGGAATTTATCCTGCCGTCCCTTTTTGACGGGCTCTTCAATTTCGTCTTAGAGCTGAATGTATTTCTCAGTGTCGTGGCCATAGTTGCGATGGTAGGGGCATTGCTTGCTTCGATCGTGCACGTTTGAGGAGGCCGTAGTCCTTTCGATCTTGGCAGCTGGCTCTTAACTTTGCTGAGAATTTGAGTTCGAGGAGAATTGCGGGAGCATAGTGGCAGAACTTTTCGGGAGGACTTCTTTGCGCCCTTCTGTCGAGGCTTCCTTGGTGGCGAGCTCGAGAAGTTTGGGCTTGTGAAACCTGCGGAAGAACTTCATGCCCCGTTGTTGGAGCTTCCTTGATGACGAGCTCAAGGGTGAGTTCGGTTGCCTTGCTTGCGCTGGGGAGGTCGTGAGCGCGGTCGAACTTCCTACGAAATCTTCTACGGGAGAAGTTCATGCCCCTCTGTCGGGGCTTCCTCGATGATGAGCTCGAGGGGGAATTCGGCCTCGCTTGCGCCGAACTTCATTTCGCTTTCCTACGAAATCTTCCGCGGGAGAACTTCATGCCCCTTCGTCGGGGCTTCCTTGATGATGAGCTTCGAGGGGAGTTCGGCCTCGCTTGCGCCGAACTTTATTCCGCTTTTTCCGCGAAACCTTCTACGGGAGAAGTTCATGCCCCTCTGTCGGACTTCCTCGATGATGAGCTTCGAGTTGAGTTCAGCCTCGCTTGCACCGAACTTTATTCCGCTTTCCTGCGAACCCTTCTATGGGAGAAGTTCATGCCCCTCTATCGGAGCTTCCTCGATGACGAGTTAGAGGGGGAGTTCGGCCTCGCTTGTGCCAAACTTCATTCCACTTTCCCGCGAAATCTTCCGTAGGAGAACTTCATATCCCTTCGTCAGGGCTTCTTTGATGATGAGCTTCAAGGGGAGTTCGGCCTCGCTTGTGCCAAACTTTATTCCGCTTTCCCGCAAAACCTTCTATGGGAGAAGTTCATGCCCCTCTGTCGGGGCTTCCCTGATGACGATTTTGCGGGGGAGCTCGGCCCAGCTTGCCCGAGCTTCATTCCACCTTCTGTGAATTCTTCGTAGGAGGTTTCCTTGATGACATATACTCGAGGGGGAGTTCGACCTTACTTGCGTCGAACTTCACTCCACCCTCCTGTGAAGCTTTCATCGGAAGAACTTCATGCCCCTTTGTCAAGGCTTCCTCGACGGCGAGCTCGAGGGGGAGTTCGACGGCCTCGCTCACGCCGAACTTCATTCCGCCCTCTTTGTGAAACCTTCTGTAGGAGAACTTCTGCTCTCCATTTCTTCTTTCTAAGGGCTATTGATATGCTCAAATGCCCTTCCTTAAGGTCGGTTCCTCGCATCCCTATGGCGGGTTCACTGGCAAAGTCTCTACCGGAGGTTGTCGCACGGTCTGCATCATCTCGACGGGATGGGAGCAGATGGATCTGGCGCGGAGGCTACCGATCGCCGAGTCGAAGCTCTCCTGGAAGGCATTTTCTCTTCGAGAGAGAACTCTAGAGAGGAAGAAGAGAGATCTCTGAAGAGAAAAGAGAGAAATCATCATCGAGCACTCCTTTAAGAACAAGGAGACCTCGAAGGTTCAAGCCCTTCCTCTAGCGCCAATCCGTTGACGCAGAAACTGATCGTCATCGGAATCAGGTGGAGCGGAGGTGGACGAGGTCACCATCGGAGACCTACAAAATGAAGTCTCGTCTGAAGCCGGTGGAGGGGTGGCTCCGGTAGGACCCTTCGACGATCAAGTCAGCTCTGACCAACAGGAATGGAATGCTCGAAAATGAGTTCCGCAGAGCTTGAAGAAGAAGAGGAGAGCTTAGAGGTTAGAGTTAGCATATCTGGAGGGTCCTTTATAGGCGGAGCTTAATTGATGGTGACGGCCATACCATCTAGTAGCGAGCCATTGGGGCCGCATGAAGTTCGGTACGAAGGAGAAGGCATCGTCAGGTGGATAATGACAGCCATACTGGCAGGTCATGGGCTGCATGGGACTGGTTACGGAGAGTGTGATGTCGCCAGTAGTGGCGGCCATGTCGTCCGGTCTCGTCGCCTATCGCAGACTGATGGCGACAGTTCATCCAGAGGAGCTTGGACTTGTAGAGGAGTTCGGCCGAAGGGGAAGCTTGGGAGGAGCTCAACCGCGGAGGAGTTCGGCCGGCTGAAGGGGATGCCTGGGAGAAGTCTGGCTCCTGAAGAAATTCGATCGAAGAGGAAGCTTGGAGGAAGTTCGGCTTCCGCAGACGCCTGGCTGGAATGACACGGAGAGAGTTCAGCTCTCGCGGGAGTCCAACTGAAGCTCGGCAGTTGAGGAGTTCGGCTAAAGCCCAGCCGCTGGGAGTCCGAAGGAGCTCGGCCGCTAAGCAGTTCGATCAGCTGCTAGGAGTCCGAAGGAGCTCGATCGCTAAGCAGTTCGAAGAAGCTCGGCCACTAAGAGTTCGGTTAGCTGTAAGAGTTCGGCCAAGATACATCCGCTGAAGCTCTTCCGTGGCTACTGGCCGTATCAGGTTGGGCACCAAACTTGACTTCAGTAGGAGCGGGGTTTATCCCCAATATTTTCAAAAGCCACCATCCCTAAGAAGTAAATTTGGGGAAGAAGGGTCTGGTTCAAGTTGAATTCATACATATGAATCAGCAAATTACCGTTGGTCTATGGTTGATCTGCCGACATATATGCCAAGGTGGGGCTCGCAGGTCTACGGTTGCAGTGCTAGTACCCCAAACGTGCAATGCTGGATGGGTTTGACTGATTTAATTAGGGCAACCAAGATTTCAACCCCATGGGAAGTGATCGATAATATATTTATCAAATTGAAAATGGATCCTGATTAGTGAGGTTAGTTGCATCCATCCATTTTAATAAAGAATGTACATGGCACGTAAACCTAGAATAGATTAAGTTAAAATAAATTGATTAATATATATATATTAAAATAAAAAAAATAAAGAAAGAAAGAAAGAAAGAAAGACATCGGGTGCTTGCTTGGATCCTCTCACGCCTTGCCCTTTTGGCAAGGATGTGGCGCTTCAATTCTATGGAATCATCAGCCTCCCAAGATTGCGGTTCAAAAAAAAAAACAAGTCATCAAGTGCTTGGCTTGGATCCTATTACCCCTTGCCATTTAGGCAAGGATGTGGGGTTTCAATTCCATGGAATCGATCATCAGCCTTTAATGGTAGGATAAATGTAGGATATAAAATATGGGAGTTAGCCCCTCCTAATCTCAGAAAGAAAAATCACAAATTTTTTTTTAAAAAAAAGAAGAAAGAAACCAAGAAAAGAAGCAAAAATATAGATAAACTAATTTGAACATATTCATCAATAATATAGACCATGATAAAGAAGAAATACATAGGATATTAAAAACTATAAATATTTAGTGTACATATGCTTTAAACATTATTTGATGTTAGAATTTTGCATGGTCTGATGGATAAATACCGGTGAAAACGAACACCCTTGGAGAGCCACATTGTAGTTTTTCTATGGCCAAGTTAATGTCCTGGGTATCAGGTTGTTACTTGTTAATGACAAATTAACCAGAATGTTACATCGAGTCTTCTTTTAACCAAAGTGCCTGGTTAAAACTTCTCGCATGTAGCTCCTGAACAATCTAATCATGCATGGAAGTTCCTAGGATGTAGAGTTGATCATCCTTAAACAAACGGTGATTTAAATTGTAGTAGTAATTTCAGATATGCCGAACCGTCTCTCCTTCTTTTGGTGCTTTGTATATCTTGTCAAATTAGAGATGACCTTCAAATAGTTCTTTAAGCTGGTGGAACTCGATCAATTCAGCTAACATTTACATCAACAAATAAGCTTATCCACTCGGGGCATCGACTACCTTATTCTCAATTTCTACCTTTTGGATCAAGTTGAAGGTATACTCTTGCATGAAGTTGCTCCACTTGGCATGTATGCTTATAGTTTAACTTCCTTTAGGAGTCCAGGTAGCTACTACAAGGTTTCATGGTTGGAGTAAAGTGCAAACTCTTAGTAGATGTAGTGCTTCAGTACTTTATTATTTAGATCACAACATAAAACTCATTGTCATGGATGAAGTAGCACACTTTGCATTATTGAGTTTCTCACTGAAAAAGACCACCTGATATCCTTCTTGGCTAAGAGTTTCTCAAATCCCAGCATGCGAGGCATTACATAACACTTCGAACACCTTCTCAGAGTTAAGTAGTTGTAGAACTGGGGCCTTAGTGGTTGATATCTTCGAAGGCTTGATCAATGGCCTTGTCTAGTATTGTTCTTGTGCACTCCATATTAGAGCCATCACGGTATACCAAAGTTGCAGATGAACTAGCGATAGAGCAAAAGTAACTCACAAAAGTTCTTGACTTGATAGTTTTTCCAGGGGTTGGTCATTCAATAATTGCCTTGACTTTTGTCGTGCCCTAACCTTGTTGCTGTTGGTAGAGGTGATGAACCCAAGAAACATATATTTGGATTGCATCCATGCATACACCTTCGAGTTCACATATATATATATATATTCTGTGACCATAGGGTTTTTATGACTTGCAAAGGTGTTCAAGTAAGAGTAGGGTAGTCAAAATAGATAATGACAAACTTATTGGTGAATATATTTCTTCAAGATTAAATATAAAAATGCTGGGTGAATTCATCAAACCAAAAACATCACGAGCAACTCCTCTTTTATCTTGAAGACCATCCTCCATGTATCTCCAGATTTGATCTTGATTCAGAAATAGCTACTCCTCATATCAACTTTGAAAAGCATGCAAAAAAGTGTTGGGAGGTGGTGGGGAGGTGGTGCAATGGTTGAGCTAAACGGGATGGGGCATGGTTGAAAAACTTCGATGGCAGTTATGGCTGGAAGTAGGCTCAGGCCAGCCCGACGCTCATCGGACTAGGCCAGCTTCAGGTTAGACTTCTCGTTCGATTCGAAATCATTCAGATTGGGCTCAGATCAAAAAAAAAAGAGCCATTTTACTTTCGGACTGGGCTCGGGTCTATTTTTGGCCCGACCCGAGCTTGAAATTAAGATCAATTAAAATCATCTGGGCCACCTTTGCAAAAACAACCCCTCATGAAATCAACCCCTCCGGACCCTCCCTCCCCCGCCCCCGACGTGAATCACCCCTCCTCCCACCCTCCCCCGCCCCCGGCGTGAATCCCCCACACCCCTCCACCCTCCTTCAGTCCTAGTGCAAACCTCCTCCCTCTAGCCCTAGCCCTCACGAACCCCCCTTCATCCTCTTTTGGCCCCAACCCTCACAAACCCCCCTCCTTCAGCCCTAGCCCTGGTGCGCACAAAAACACCTCCTCTCGGCCCTGGATCCTACGTTCACGTCGCACTCCCGCGGCCCCTATCTATAGCCTATCGCATCTCTGTGGCCTTCGTCGATCGCTCCTCCGTGGCCAACTAACCCCTCCATGTTGCACCCCGTCACAATAAGGGGAGGTCCAAGCTATCGCTGTTCAGGTCTTCTTTTCCATCGACGAGAAGAGTTGGCCTAATCGAGTTTGGGTTGGATTTGGATTTAAATTTTTTAGAAAATTTTGATCCGAAGCTTAAAAAAAATTTAGATCAGACTCACATGGGGGTAAAACCCAGCTTGGACCATTTTCAGCCCTAGATGGGCGGTGCGGTGGAAAAAAAAAGGAAGTGAATAAGGTTGCGTGTCATCATGAACTCATTCGAAATCCACATATAACTAGTCTAAAGCTTATATAATTTTTGTGCAGATGGAATTTCTGCATAGAAATATCTATGCGGATGTATAATTTGCACGATTCAAAAACTCGTGCGGATGTACTCGGGATATTTCTATGCAGAAAATAATCCGTATGAAAGTACTTTGCGGACGCGTGGTTGGAGAATTTATGGGGTTAAAATGGCAAGACAAATCTCCCGTGCGGACTGCTCGTAAAGTTTCTATGCTGAAAGGGTAAGTCCGTATAAAGGAATTTATGCGGATAAATGGCACGGTCTCAGGCAGCGGCAACATTGCTCCTTTACTCTGCCTGAGCGAAAACAGCGATACCTTTCAGGTGAACCCTAGCCGGTGTTGCAATCGATCCTACCTCTAATCCTTCGGTATCCCTCTCTTCCTCAAAACCCTAATCCTTCTCATCCTGATTTCTAGTGGTAGTAAGTGGATGCAAACTGCAAATGGCAATTTAGGTTTTTTCAAAAGTTTTGTGATTTCTTTTATTTTTCTCCCGTCTATTTGCGATTATTTTTTTTTTTAATGTTATGTCGCATTTATTTTTATTTTCCCTTTGTTTAGCAATCTTTGAGCGGTATTCCAGCACTTGTAATGGACATCGATTCGGGCCCGAGCTCAAGCAAGGCGGTGCAAGTGGATTTGGAGGAACCAAGCGACAGTGTGGTATGCTTTCATTCAATTTTCTTGATTTTTTTTTAATCCGAGTATAAAAGTATTTCCTTGTACTCCTTCTTATTGTTCATCGTCTTGTATTTGTTAGTCGAATTCAAAGGGTGAAGAAAAGGAAGAGCTTTCCGAGTCGATAGAGAAATTGCACATATCCGAATCATCATCCAATGGAAACTTCAGAAGAAAGCCGGTTATCATCATTGTTGTTGGGATGGCAGGCATGTAATGCTTCTTGGAAAAGAAAATGTTAGCTTGTGAGTTCTTTCCAACTTAATGCTCCAATTTGGGTTTGTTTCTTGCAGGGAGTGGTAAGACTACATTTCTTCACCGGTTGGTTTGCCACACACAATCCTCAAATATCCGTGGATATGTTCTGAACCTCGACCCAGCGGTTATGACCCTTCCCTTTGGTGCCAACATCGATATTAGAGACACTGTTCGCTACAAGGAAGTAATGAAGGAGTACAATCTTGGTCCTAATGGTGGAATTCTTACATCGTTAAATCTTTTCTCCACAAAGTTTGATGAGGTGGAGTTAGCATCTGATAAGATTTAAACTCGTTTATTTCTTCAATGTTCGTATTTTGTTTTGAGTTGTTGCTGATGCTGTCTTGTTATAGGTTATATCTGTTGTTGAGAAGCGGGCAGATCAGCTTGATTATGTTCTGGTGGATACACCTGGTCAGATTGAGATATTCACTTGGTCGGCTTCAGGAGCAATAATTACTGAAGCTTTTGCTTCCACATTTCCAACAATCATTGCTTATGTTGTTGACACACCTAGATCGGCAAACCCAGTAACGTTCATGAGTAACATGCTTTATGCGTGCAGCATACTCTACAAGACAAGGTTGCCTTTGGTGTTGGTTTTTAACAAGGTTGATGTGGCCAAACACGAGTTTGCATTGGAGGTATTAGAAGAATATTAACCTATTTGTTCTTCCATGACTTTTTTTTTAAACCCTGTTAATACAATACATATGCTTCTTCTGATGTGCTAGCTTTGATTCTTTTTGTCAACAATTATAATTCTATAAGTGTATGAGCTAGTCATTTGTTTATTACGAATCACCAATGACTAATTCCCCTATATACTGTCTTGTTGTGCTGCTAGGTTGTACGTATTAAAATTAACAACACCATCTCTTGAGTCATCTGATTTTCTTATATAACTTTGCATTTTGCAATGAATTTCATAGATGCCAAAAATCTTATAGGACTAGTTTGGTGGGATCTTAAGGCTTGTTGGAGTAGTAAATAAAGGGAAATGGTGTTTTCAGATTGTTGCCACAAGCAGTGCTGAAAAATGTGCTTATCTGCTTAAAGCACAGATCCCCATATAAGAGGAGGTCTTGATGGATGGTGGTGCTTGTGTTAGTAAGAAGTAAATTGCACAACTGATGGTTATATTCAACTTATCTCAAATGGTATGAATTATTATAGAAGATGTCAAGTTGAAATCCAACCTAAGTCTTCAGAATTCTTCCAAGAGTTTGGATGTGGAAGATGCAGGTAAAGAAATAGTGAGTAGATGTAGCTCTTATTCATTAAGGGAACGTTCGAAGGAACCAGAGTACACTCGAGACCTACTGTCTTCTTCCTGTGGCCTGTGGTATTAGAAGTGCAAGCCGTTCTTTGAGTTCAGTTTGATATGATGGAATGGTTTAAGAAAAATGACCACCTGCTATGAGAAGTATTTTAGTTTCATTATGGGACATGGATTTGAGAAACATTTTCGTACTTCATGAGTAGATCATAAATGATTGAATAGTTTGTGTATAACGAATAAGTGTGTAATGAATAATTATATTATTCATGATAACTTGAATAATGAGTTATAAAATGATTATTCTTGAATAAGTGGAGAAATTTCGAACAATGTGACTTTACATTGATATCCTTGATGGAGTTTCTGTTGGAGAAATCTTTGAGATAAGGTATAGTGCTGCATTATTTGCATAAAAATGCATTTATCTTTCCTGGAAGCAGTGTTTATACTATTGAACTTCAACTTTTTTTGATGCAAAAGTACAAACAGTGTTAAGGAAAAATTATGTTTTTCCTCCAGTATGGACTAAATAGGGTTTCAGCTTCAAGAGAGAAAGGTAAAAACTATATGATCTGAAGTCTTACAGCTCTTTAGCTATCTTGATGTGCTATAAATGCCATCTTCATAACAATAAGGAGAGTATTCAACCATTTTCTGGGCATCCACATCCTAATGTCTGAAGTTTCAGCTGGAGGAGTTATAAGGAGTTTAGCAACTTGAGGCAAGCTTTATCAAGCAAAAACATATAATACGGAACAGCTTGCAGTAAATATTAGTCACAGATTCGGTGACACAAGGTGATGTCAAATTTCTGATGGAGACAAGCTGTGCAGATGGTTGTTTAGCTTTTGGACGGTGTAATCTAAAAATTGAGAAAAGTGGAAGAGTTCATGCAGAGATGAAGATGGTCATGTGCCAACAGCCGCCCCTTAAAACAGCATTGTGATCCGATCAAAATTGCTGAACTTGAGTATACGTGATGAAGTAACTATTTTCCTGATTTCCATTGTTTCATTTCTCAAAATATGTTCCTTGGTAATATTAATTAGTGTTACTGGAAAACTTTCAGTGCAGAAACATCTATATCAGCTTGAGGGTCCACTTGTTCTTCCTCCTCCTATTTCTTTTTTTTTTTTTCTCTGTAAAGAAATTGAAACTTGAGAAGCCGTGTTTGAGGTTAACAGGGTTATCATGGTTGCGGTGTCATTGTTGAGCGTTTAGATTTTTTCAGGTCAGATGGTTTGATTAATCTGTTGGAATTTGCTTTCTGTCATATCTTCTTTGTTGAGATGTCATAGTAGATTGCTGGAAAGTAATGGTAATTTGAATGATATCTAGAGGCTTAAGTTTTGGGTGGAGAGCGCTTTGCCGATTTTGTGTGTCAATAAATTTCTTCTATCTGCATATCCTTCCTCCTTTCTTCCTATTATTTTATTTTCATTGTTGGGAGCTGCAATATATATTTGTGGTAACAGATCTTGCTGCAATTCATCTTGTATCTTGGTTATCATAGCATCGTGTAAGTATATCATCTTCTTGGGCTTCTAACTGGAACTCCAATATGTTATTGGTAAAACTGCTCATCTTGGCTACTTCAAAATCCATCATCATTGTAAACTTTTTGCTTTACAGTTGTGTAAATCAGTTCAACATGCAAGTAATATAAGGCAAGATTCACCTTACTGGTGCATACCATCCCATCCTGTACTCGTATCGAACTGATGCTGGGTACAGGGGGTGTACCAAATGCCGGTATGCCAAGTTAACCTGTATTGACATGGTATCAACACGGTTGCAGTATGGGTGCTAAAACTGGTATCGCAAATGGAAATTTCATTTGACACTTGACAGCCCATTATTATATTGAAGGTAAAAGGTAATAAGACTATGTTAGAAGTCAGAAATATGCTAACAAAGCTGCTTGACGGTAGTTACTATGCAGTTTTTCTCTTTTGTTATCTATGCAATTAATGTGCGTTGCATTGCTTTGCTTCACGCAATGAATAAATTGTCTTTGGAACAGTGGATGGAAGATTTTGAGGCATTTCAGACAGCATTAGACACTGACACTTCATACACATCAACTTTAACGAGAAGCCTTTCTCTGGTTCTTGATGAGTTTTATAAGAATCTGCGCTCTGTTGGAGTTTCAGCTGTTTCCGGTGCTGGAATGGATGCCTTCTTTCATGCGATAGAAGCAAGTGCTAAAGAATATATGGAGAACTACAAGTACAAACAAGCTGGTTTGGCTGCATTATTTTAGTTTTATCTAACTTCAGAATATAAACTCATCCTCTATTCTACTTTTGCAGAGCTGATCTTGACAAGAGACGGGCTGAGAAGGAAAGGCTGGAGGCAGAACGCAGGAGGGCAAACATGGAGAAATTACGGAAAGACATGGAAAAAACCAAAGGACAAACTGTGGTGCTAAGCACTGGTCTGAAGGACAAGGAATCTGCTAGTAGGATGATGGAAGAGGACAATGAGGAAGAAGAAGAGGAAGAAGATGATTATGTTAGGTTTTCAGAGGAGGACGAGGAAGAAGATGCGGGTGAAGATGAGGAAGTTGCCCACTTTGTATTCTGAAGGTATGCCAACCTTACACGGCTCTGATTTTTAAAATGTTCCTGCTCTATACAAGGGCTTATTTCTTGTAAATGCTTTGACAACCTGTTCTTTTAAAGGCAGATTACCGTCATGCTTGAGGAGTTTTGCTCATATTTAGTTGTGCATGCTTTTGTAGCGTGCAGGCTTCGGCTGCAATGAAGATGATTTCTTGGGAACTCTCGATTTGTTTGTTAACCTTGCTGATGGGCATTTTTTGTTTGCAGTCTTGGTGTTGACCCATCATCAGCACCTTATGGAGCATGTGACCCGAGATTGGGATCTTGGGATCAGCTGGCAAAGGATTCATGACCAGAATTTTGATTATGGATGGTCGTCTTGTACGCTCTGTAAACATCTCAAAAAAAGTGCTTTAAGTTTTGGATGTTACATACCTTCTATGGGATGATAATCAGCAGATTTTCTTAGTTTAGAATGCGATCCAGTTTGGCTTTTTGTTAATGGCAGAAAGCACTATTTGGTCTTATGCCTTTAGTTCTGAATCAATGCAAGTATTGTTCCAACCCTCATCATCCAAGGAGAGTCCTTATTTTGTCGTAATATCTGCGTGTACTTTCTCATGTGGATGGCACAATATAATTAAATGTATACATGGTTTTACTCTTGTGCACACCAAATCTTTCAGAGGATTTATTGTGGCCCAAATGGTGCAGGGTTCACAATGGCAAATCTTGTCCTTTGGATTGTATCAGTGTAGAAATCCATATGGGTTTTGTGCAGGAAGTTCTCCAAACAAACTTGTATTGAATACTTATCAAAGTAGTTCATGGTCATTTACTCACTCATCAAATACATCTCTGTTATTTTAAAATAATTTCATCAGCCATCTGCATTGCATATGCCGAAGTTTTGTGGGAACCGTTATTGTTCATTGATGATTCTGTCCTCCTCATTGGTTGATCAAAGAACTCCCTCGTTGAGACCCTTGGTGAGACCACCACTAGACCATCAACCAGAAGTTACGACCATCTGGATCGGTCGGACTAGATAAATCGAGACTCTGACTCTTCTTATTGTGAAAGAAGCACAAACTTCTTCAAGGGCCACCACTATGTATCATGAGCCGTTTATATCTGCAAAAATGTGCTTTTGTTCTCTCTAGTCGGTTACCATCTACTCTAATATATTTAAAAGAGAATTTTGAGAGTTGGCTGAGTGAAACTAGATTTTATCAAAGTGATAAAGTGAAGCCTTCACGTCGTGGCGGGAAAAATGGTGTTCTTACGATGTTTCGGTGTTTCGTATGCATATATTAAGGACTCCTTTGCGGGTACCATTTTCCGTGCTTGATTCTTTATGATGCAAACCTTCAAACCGTGTAACCCCCTTTTTCCGTTTTCCCCTACTCGGGAGGATTTTTTTTTTTTTTTAGGAAAAAATTTTATGTGATCCCATGTACGTTGGCACGAAAACTAGGACTCTCTTAAAAAGGTAGTCGGAGTTTTTAGAGTATTGTGGAGGATAATAGCTGGTCCATCATTTAAGCTGATTGATTAATCTTATAATTTTTTGATTACTTATATATATGTATTAATTATAAAAGAAAGGTGGTACACTAATTCTATCCTCTGCTGCCTCATTTTCAAACAGATGGGCCACAGCTATTTTCGTTTCTAGATATTTTTTTATAGTGGACTTTCAGGGCCACAAAATCACAGCTATATGTTGGGATTTTATAGTAATTTATAAAAATTTTATTTTTTTTATATGCACCTTATCAAATATGTCATAATTTTGAAGAAATTTGGCAAGAACGTATATCTATATAAATATTTGAAGTCGTAGAAAACGTTCGACATTTCATGTACTTTTGAAGTGTAGGTAACTTTATTGTTTAATAATTTTTAGAAACTTTGTTAAAACTAGTAGGTATTCTTTAATAAATTGTGATTTGATGGCTTAGCGGTTACTTTGCAAAAAGAAAAGAGAATTTGAACCTAAATCTATCTAAAAAGGAACAATGATATATGATTGCTGAGATCCAGCCATCCATGTTTTGAGCCAAACAGCAAGTTCTAGTCTTCTTCTCAACAGCGTCCCATCGAGCTGAGCCTTACCATCGTCAGCCGTTAGATCCGGATCCAATCGCGACCGACGTGGCTTTCTCCGGCCGCTTGCTCCACTGAACCCAAGTTAGCCCTCTTCCCTTCTCGGTGCCGGGAGAGGGGAGTTCCAAGGGCGATCTTACTTCGAGTGCGGTACGATGTTCCTGCGGCGGCTTTTGACGGGGGGGATGGGGGTGGTGGCGATGGCGAAGGTGAAGGAGACGACGGGGATCGTGGGGCTGGAGGTGGTGCCAAACGCCCGAGAGGTGCTGATCTCGCTGTACGGGCGGACCCTGAAGGAGATCCAGGCCGTGCCGGAAAACGAGGGCTACCGCAAGGCCGTCGAGAGCTTCACCCGCCACCGCCTCCAGGTCTGCCTCGAGGAGGAGGGCTGGGAGATGATCGAGAAGCGCATCGGCTGCGGCCAGGTTGAGGAGCTAGTCGAGGAGGCCCAGGACGAGCTCAAGCTCATCGCCAAGATGATCGGTCCACTCCACCTCCCACCCCCGCCCCCATCCCCTCCCATCTACTTTTATTGGATTAATCTCTCCTTTTATTGCTTCCATTTCTTTTGATCTTTGAGACCCGAATTCGTCATCTTGGAATGCATCCCTATCCCCATAATAATCGGATCAAAGATCGTTCATTTTTGCATTTATTATTCAAATAATAATTAAAAAACCAAACCCATCTTGTAGTAGTATTTGATCTGGAAAGTCGATGTCTTTCTTTCCCTTGGTTGGGTTTTTCTCGTATTTTATAGCATAAAAACCGAAATTTTATAGCAAAATATATATATATATATATAGGTCGCTGTTCGGATTAGGATCTGATCATGCGATCATGTATAGCAATGAAGAAAAAAATCATTGATCATTACATGGAATTCAGTTAAGATATTGTATGAAAATGGAATTCCTTGTATTCTCATTTGAGAATGGAAGGAAAGATTTTTATTTGGGAGAGTTCGAATAAAAAGAAAGATTTTTTGACTCGCCTTTTTTCCCCCCTGTACCTGCATATTTTCTGAAACTTTGTATCATCGATGAGCTTTTTGGCTCCCTTTTAGCAGTGGTGAAAGTTAGAAATTACTGGCTTTTGGATGGTAGCTCTGAGGCAGTGAGTGAACTTGAAGGCTTTCCGATTTTTTATATTATAACTTTCTCCTGGGCAATGAGAATGTTACAGAAATTAAAAATATCCTTTTATGAGTGATAAAGCCCAGGATCCATTCATGTGTGAAGCGCTTGAGATGAACTGCAATTCAATAAGATGAGTGGAGGGTGGCACATTTCTCATTTGCAGTCGGTTCTTGTATGACTGGCATGAGTAAACATAATGTAATGGAAATGGTATTGGAACATTAAAGTTTGGATATCTTTAACCACGGCATGATGATGATGGTTGCCTGTAGTGCCATAATGTTCACAGAGGAGGTGAAGATTATCAACCAACACCAAATAGTGACCACCGTGCATGGGTGGATACTCCGACCTCATGACATTTTAGTGTACAGTACAACAATAATAAAGCATGTGGGAAAGAAGATAATGACCTTCCTTACCTCACTAAGTGTAAGAAGTTGGGCTGACTTAAGATTTTGAGCAAATAATGATTATCTTTTTAGCACTAAGAAGAGTGGAAATTGTGTTTAATTATCAGATGACTACGAGAGAATTGTTGGTGCTGTGGATTCCTCAAGTGGTTGATATAACTAGTCATACATAGTTTTGAATCTTATCTTTTTGTGGAGCAAGAAAAACCAAAATTTTAGTAGCATATTGTAGTCTTTAGCTAAGATTTAAAGAAGAACAGCCTCTTTAAGGTCAACTATCTTAGAATGCCAAAGTCCATGTAAATTTTCAATATTCCTGGGTCATTCTTGATGATCTTAAAAATCATTGGGGCAATATATTATAACAATTCTAGTTCCCCCAAGTAATCATAGATATTCAAATAGTATTTTTACTTGTAATATTCTTTGTCATTATATTCACACTTTCTGATGTTAAATTGGATCTGGGAAGGAAATTGTTGACTGTATCTGTATTTTGCATTCTAATTTGGGATTATGGAGGGCCTTGTAATGAACTATCATATTTGATATTTTTGATTTAAGCTTAGCGACACTACTTAACCATTCATTCTTGTCAAAGGCTGCATTCTTAAGCAAAGTGTTGAGAAAAAATCGTGATGAGAATAAACATTTGTACTGCAATCAGCATCAGTATCTATATGATATTTTGTGGTATTTGATGCACATTATTAATTGTTGATTTTGTGGTGCAATGTGATTGTTGTATGTACGCTTACTTGAGGGACAACTTTGTAGGGCTATGGTAGGATCCACTTTGTTGTATTCGTTGGATTATTAGGCGATAAAGAGGTGGATGATGTTGAAAATGTTAATGTTATGGGGGTTTTTGGTAAGAGGGAAAAGCATCAAGTTTGAAACAAGTAGAAGCATCGAAGTTAAACATACTGAGAATGTAAAGGAGTGATATTCTGACTACAATGGACTTTTCTGCTAAGGTGTTGCTCTTTCAGAATGCCTTAGTGCAGTTAGATAGATCTGTCTTTCTTGTGTCTAGCTTGCTGCATGCCTTTAGACACATATTCCTTTATGGTGGTTATGTGAGGTTGAAAGATGAGATGATTATTAGCAGTCCCATTCTTACTGAGGCTTAGCAGGAAGCATATCTGCTGAGTTTGCTAAAATTGCTTAGAATTGCAGGAGAAAAATGAAAGAAGAAAAGAAATTAGGCAGGCTGTCAATATCTGGCAGAAAATATTCCTTGTTGATGGTAATGAGTCGTACTTTGGACAGGGTCATGCAGAATGATTTGGTCTTTTGGTATTGAGGTTTTATGTGGACATAGACATGGAAATATTTTATCTAAGGAAAACAATAGTGCTATGTTCTGGACCTCTTCAAGGATGTCAACCATGTAGGCAGATCAATGAGAATGCGATGCATTGTTTTGCTCGAGGCCCTTGTACTTAATGGGTTCGGGAAGAGGTGCTAGATGTTATTTGGTTGTCCATGATTAAATTTTATCAATCTCTTTCCAAAGCTTAATAGGTTAAAGAGACCAAATATCTCAAAAGAGAAGAATATCACACAACGTGTGTTTCGCTAGAGTGCCTGAAATAAAGAGAATTACTATGATTCTGAAGATAAAATCAAGGATCCCATTCTTCTTGCTCTAGACATTTCTAAAATGATTAAAATTTGCAAGTTCACCTGCTTGGCCTGAAAATGGAAGACTTGCGGCTCTCATTGTTGTCCGGATCCATTAATGGGCTAGACCTTTTCCCTTTTCAATCTCTGTGTGTGTGTAGAATTGCCGTGACCTTTCACTTGTGTGATCAGACACACTATTTGCTAGTCCATACTACTTTCCAGAGCATGGCTTGGGTTTCTTTTGAACCCATGCTTTGAAGATTGGAGATATGGCTTAAGTCTGCAGAGCGATGATCTTGGAGGAATGAATGCCCAAAGTTCTGTGATAGGGTTGTATTAGTATGTACCACTTGCGATGATTTGTGATATATATGGAAGGTTGTTTTATGTATTAACACATGGATCTCTTAGTTTGCTACTAGTTTTAACGAATAAAATTTGTGGCAATACCATTTGATGCTCCTATAAAATAAAGGAACAAATACTTGAACTCAATATTTTCTTTCCACTATGCCTCGACATCCTGTTTGTAGGTGTTAATCACTGAACTACGATTGGACAGATAAATTCTCTAAGAATATATTATTATATGTGACAGAACTTCATCACAAGCATTTTGTTTCCCTGTGATTCTGATTCATTAATAATCTTAGTTTATAAATTCATCTTCATTTAAAGAATATACATGATTCTGCTTATGACTGTAGACAATCTTTAGTTTGGTGTGTAATTATATCCATCATTTTGGATAGCTCATGTTGGGTGTGTCTAGTAGACTATTAGGCATATAATTTGCTGAGGAAAGTTTTGGTATGTTTCAAGTAACTGAACCAGTTAGCCTTAGCTTTTGGACTAATCAGGTCCAAGCCAGTTATATGGCTCCTGTTTTCTTCGCTAGTCATTATAGCAGTAGCTGGTGGTCCAACTCATTATTTGTGGTGATACATTAAATGATGGTGGGTTAACTGCTTTGAGATGTACTGCAAGTCTGCCGGTAAGAATCAGAGAGATAGCTAGCCAGACAGGGAGGTCAATCTTAAGAGCCCGGGGGAAGGAGTTATACAACTTGAACCCACATTGGATGATTTATGAGGACGCATCCGACCGTCCATCGACCCCACAGTGGCAGAGGCCTCATGCACCGGACCCTTTGTTTTTGGCGTCCATTTACCTAGTTAGACAGAAATGTTTTTGTGCAATCCTATTTCCATGATTCTTGCCCCAGACTGTAACAGTACAACTGTTAACCAGGCTGGCAGTAGGCCTGTTATGACGTACGAAGCCAGTTCTTGAGATAGGTCCTTAGAAAACATTTTTCTTTTTCGGTCCAGGCCCAGCCTATTAAAAAGCAAGGACAGTTGTTATTGTGCACCATCGAGGACAAGCAGCGGAGCACTATTAGGGCCAGTTTGGATGGTTGGGCCTATAATCTTACAGGATTTGTAGCCGAACCAACATAAATAAAGAATTATAGGATGGACCACGCCTATTTTACAACCATGCAGGACCATCTTTTAAGTGGGCTGGCCAATAGGTGATCTTTTATTTCCCTATGGTATTCGGGCCAGCCCAATCAGAAGGTGGTCCTGGATGGTTGTAAATAGGCCTAATCCTAATCCTGTCTATAATTCTAAATATTTGGTGGTTGTACCACGAATCCCTTAGGATTTTTGGCCCAACCATCCAAATTGACCCTTGAAGTATCATAGCTCCTATATGGCTTCTGCTGTAGTAATAGCATCACTTGGAGCAGTACAAGCAGAAGTCTCGTCGTTAAAGTTTGACGGCTTTGCCTTCTAGGATATGGTTGCAAGTGACTTTTGTCGAGTTACTCTGGATGAGTGCATGTGGTAATTGGTAAACAAGTTGTTCAGAAAAGAAGAAGTTATGTTTATTTCATTGCTAATATAATGAGACTTTTGTTATTCTGAATGCAGAATGGGATCCCTGGGGTGTTCCAGATGATCATGAATGTGAATTCATCGAAGACGATACTCCAATTCCGAAACATGTTCCTCAACACCGACCTGCTCCACTCCCAGAAGAGTTCTACAAGACGTTAGAGGCAGTTGCTTCGAAACCTGCTCCAAAGGATGAACCTTCCACTCAATCGAAGGCTTAAAATTATGCTTTTGTTCGCTCATATTTGGAGCTTCCGTCATGCCTCTTGATCGCTATTCTGGCTTCATATTATGTTAGTCATGAATAACCTTGCTTTCTCTTATGAGTAAAATAATGATGGGAACCGTCATTCCTGACATTTCTATGGTCTTGGGTTGAAAATCTATTGTGTGAAACAAAATTTTGTTTTGATGGTGCCAAGTGCCGGTCGGATCGTTGGCAAATTCTGGCTCCTCCTCTTTTTTTTGCTTTATATTTATTCAATGTTGAATTCGAGCCACAAAGCTGGCACAACCAAGCTTGTCTTTGGTGTTCGTGCCAAACGTTCCCAACAATATCTTACGAGGAAAAGAAAAAAAGAAAAAAACATGAGATATCTTTCTTCTTTGATTCTTTCCGAGGCATTTGAGACTTGCAATATCAGCATCCTCTCCGTCGACGTTGCCAGGACTTTCTCGAGTCTTGAAAGAAATATAATGGCAGAATAGCACGGAATCATGAATGGATGATTCATCGTTCGTGCTAACATCATTCTGTTCCCTTCACTTTGTGAAGGCTTGTATTAAGACCTGGTTGGCGGGACTCGTCTGAAGTATATTCCCTGCTGGTGGACCACGTTCGGAGTACCGGCTGATGTCTGAATCAAAGGTGAATCTCGGGGCTCGGTCATTATATTTTATTGCGGTCCATAACCAAACGGTATGCATGATTTGTGCAATTTATTTTCAACATCTACTTGTGCTGGCGTAGAGACAAGAAATCAGCTCAATCTTTTTAGGTAGTTTAGAGCACTGTTGGCTATAACCCACCTAGCCCATTGGGCCATCTTAATGGATTGCTTTTTCAACAAAAAAATTGTCAGACTGCTTAGGTGGTTGCATCTTTCGGCTCGGCCAAGCCCACCTTCTATGATTAGATGTGGGACTCGAGAACATTTGCCTGTTTAGCGTATTGAGGTGGTTACTGCTAACGGGAGGGGGGGAAATTATTTTCTTAATAAGGAAACTTTGGCCCATAGAATACTAAAACGATTAGTATGTTTACTCTAAACCACCTTTTATGATCTTGCTCCTAAGTTTTCAGCATTTTATGATCTAAAACAATCTCGAGAGCATCCATTTTCCTCTACTATAGTTGCCTCTGCCCGCGAGAACCTGGTCGTCTGCCTCCTCCCAGCGTTTAGTCTCTCACTTCAGTTCTGTAAATGCCTTTCGATGAGATGGTGCGTCCGTTGGATGATAACTTGCCTCGAGGAATTCCATAAGCAGGACTAAAGTTCTGCCACTGTATAAAATAATATAAAGATTTGGAAATAAATGTGTCTCCCTGTTTCCATCTCTGCGATAAACGCAATTAAAATTCTAGATAAATATATTTGCAATTGTAATCTGTAAAATATATCTCCAAAAAGAAACGAATTGACTAGCAGGAAACTACATGCATCCAATGCACGGTTCTAAACATCCATGTAGTGACCTGATTTAAGTTTATGCTAAAAAAGTATGTGCTTATCAAACGGGCAAAGTCCACGGCGATTGGACCAAATGACATAGGACCATCCCACCTTCACCAAGGTTCAGGAGACGAGGGATATCTGGAGAAGGGCCGTAAAATAGAGTGAACTATTTGGAAGAGTAATTCTAGCTATACCATTTGCGGTGTAGAGTAATTGATGTAGATTGCACCAAATAAATTCATTGAAACACATAGCCATCATTTTTCAATATGTATTTAATATTTTATAGCATACAAAATTTTGAATAAAAAAAAATTAAAAATTATGATATTTCTTCACAAAATTATAACATCCCTGCGGAAAATATAATTTTATAAAGGAGTATCATATTTTTTATGAATGAATGTTATAATTTTTATGAAAGAATGTCATAATATTTTTCATACATATTCAATATTTTTTTCTTTTTTCACCGTATTATAATATTTCTTCATGAAAATTATGATACTCCTTCATAAAATTATGACACCCCTTTATGTTTTGTAAAGGGATGTCATAATTTTTGTAAAGAGATTGTTCGTGCAGAATTTAGTTGACGTCGGATCGAGCTGGAGTGGAAGGGAACGAGATCGCCGTCGGTGACCTACAAAACAAGTCCCATTCGGAGCCAATGGGGATAGCTCCAGCAGAACCCTCCGATGATTAAGTTAGCTCTGGCCAACAGAAATGGAATGCTCAGTATGGAGTTCGGCAGAGTTTCGAGGAGGAGATAAAAGCTTAGAACCTGGTGTAAACGTATCTAGAGGGTTCTCTTTATATACGGAGCTTGTTGTAACTGCCTTGATTAATGACTGTCGTAACCGTCCTGATCAATGTCGATCGTTATTGACTTGATAAATGTCGATCGTTATTAATGCCGATCGTTATTGACTTGATAAATGACAATCGTTATTGTCGTGTAACCGTTCAGTAGTGAAATCGCCTGTAGGAATCCGTCAATAGTCTGTAAGGAATTCGACTTTCATAGAAATACAACTAGAGAAAAAGTTTGGCTACCGAGGAGTTCGATCGGGGCTCGACCGCTAATGAGTTCGGTCATTGAGGAGTTCGACTGCTGATGAGTTCGACCGCTGAGGAGTTCGGCCGGGGCTCATCCGCTAATGAGTTCGACCGCTGAGAAGCTTTCCTGTGACTACCGATTATATTGTCCACTGAGCATCCGACTGGACTTCGGTGGGAGCGGGGTTTACCCCCAACAATAGTCCCCCCAATCCCGAGTTTGAAATTCGAATGAAAGAAGTATCAAAACAGGCGACTACCGAAGTCCTTTCCCATGCTCCGCACCCGTTGAAGTTGAAGCCCGGAGGATCATATCTCCTACCTCCGAGGTTAACTCAGGGGAGATCTCATCTCCTACGATCGAGGTTGATACGGACGCTCGGGGGAGATCTTATCTCCAGCAGCCAAGGTTGCCTTAAGAGAGATCTTATCTCCTACGATCGAGGTTGCCTCGGAGGAGATCTTATCTCCTACAGTCAAGATTGCCTCGGGGAAGATCTTATCTCCTGCGGTCGAGGTTGCCTCGAAAGAGGGAGATCTTATCTCCTCCGGTCGAGGTTGCCTCGAGGAAGATCTTATCTCCTACGATCGAGGTTGAAGGACTTCGACTTGCTTCATGTTAAGATGAGGTTCTCCCCCTATTTCTGATACGGCCTTTAGATTGTTTCTTTCCTATCGTCACGTAATTCTTGCACCGAGGAACAATAATGCTGAAATGAAGGAGTTTTATTGAAGGAAGATTATCGGTAATACATCCTCAGATTTTTTGAGTTTCAAGGTCGTGAAAGCATCATCCCTCCGAGCTCTTTCAGGTGATAAGTACTGGGTCGGATGACCTCTACTACTTCATACAGACCTTTCCAATTAGAGGCGAGCTTCCCCTGACTCTGAGGCTGAGACGGCGACTTGTTGAAGCACTAAATCACCCAATCTAAATGTCTTGTTTCTAACTCTGGAGTTGTAGTACCGAGCCACCTTCCATCTGTAGGCTGCCATCCGGATACGGACTTCCTCTCTTTTTTCTTCCAGCAAGTCGAGATGAACTCTTAGGTCCTGTGGGTTATGCTGCTCGTTGAAGGCCATGACTCGTGCAGATGGAAGCTTAAGTTCGATCGGAATGACTGCCTCCATCCCAAAGGCCAAGGTGAATGATATTTTTTCGGTCGGCATCCTTTGTGTAGTTCGGTAAGCCCAAAGAATGTGGTAGAGTTCGTCCATCCATGCCCCCTTTGCTCTATCGAGCCTCATCTTGATGCCTTGCAACAGGATCCGGTTGGTCACCTCAGCTTTCCCATTGGCCTGTGGGTGAGTCACCGATGTGAAGCGGTGGGATATGTTTAGTTCTTCACAGAACTCGACGAACCTCGCCCCAGCAAATTATCGCCCATTATTGATTATGAGGGTTTGGGGCAGACCGAACTGATAGACTAACGATTTTCAGACGAAGTCCTGCACCTTGGCCTCGATAATCTTCGCTAGTGGTTCGGCTTCAATCCACTTGGTGAAATAGTTGATCGCGATCAGGAGAAACTTTCGCTGCCCGAATGCCGTCGGGAACGGGCCAAATATGTCCATTCTCCATTGCGTAAATAACCAAAATGCACTTAGCAGAGCAAGGTTGGAGGCTGGCTGTCCTTGTACGTTTACGTTCTTCTGACAGCCATAGCACTTCTTCATATACTCCATGGAATCACGAAACAAGGTCGGCCAATAGTATTTTTGTCGAAGTAATTTTTGCGATAGGAACCTAGCTCCTACGTGACTTCCACAGAGTTCCTCGTGCACCTCCTACAACGCGAGGTCAGCCTCTGAAGGTCGAAGACATCTCAGCAGTGGGAGCGAGTATGATCTCTTGTACAGCCTGTCTTCGTACAAAACATAGTGGAAGGCTTGATTCCTGAGTTTTCGAGCTTCTTTCAGGTCATGAGGAAGGACCCCCTCCTTGAGGTAGGCGACCAACAGGTCAATCCAGCTTGGCTTGAATTCCATCTATAGAATGACCTAAGATTCCTCTATGGTTGGGCACTTCAGAGTTTTTAAGAATACTTCTTTGGGCAGCTCGGCTAGGGCTGAAGTGGTCAACTTGGAGAGAAGATCGGCTCTTACATTTTTTGCCCACGAAATTTGTCGAATGCCAAAACTATCGAAGGCCGGAGACAAATCAATCACCTTCCCAAGGTATCTCACCATACTGTCCTCCCGCACCGCATAGCTATCATTAACTTGGCCTACCATCAGTTGGAAATCGTTGTAGACTTGAAGCCAATCTACTTTTAATTTTCTCACTATTTTTAATCCGACGATCAGCACTTCATATTCGACCCTATTGTTGGTCGCAGAAAACTCGAAGTGCAGTGCGTACTCGATGACGACGCCCTCAGGATTGATTAAGATCAATCCCACACCAGCTCCGATGGAGTTGGATGAGCCATCCACATGCAGAGCCCAAAAGCCTTCGGAGAGGTTGGCACTTTCCTCGGAGAGGTTCGACTGCGATAGCAGAATGTCGGTCTCATTCTGTTCAAGCTCAGCTTCGACTGGAATGATGCATTCTAACACAAAATCTGCTAGTATCTGGGCCTTGATCGATGGTCGGGGTCGGTAGTTAATGTCAAACTCTGTGAGCTCGATTGCCCATTTTGCGATTCTTTCGAAAGTGTCTGCTTGGTGAAGGACTGCTTTTATTGGTTGGTCCGTGAGGACCATAATAGTGTGCTCCTGAAAATAAAGTCGGAGTCTCCAGACAGCAATTAGAAGAGAGTAAGTTAGTTTTTCTAATTTAGAGTACCTGATCTCCACATCCCTCAGGATCCGACTCATGTAATAGACCGATCGCTGCAACTTCGCTTCCTCTTTAACCAGGACTACCGCTAGAGCCACCGAAGAGATAGCTAGGTACAGAAATAATTTCTCTCCGGATTCGGGCTTTGCCAGCAGTGGAGGTGAGCCGAGGTATTTTTTAAGCTCCTCGAATGCCTGTTAGTACTCCACCATCCAACAGACGTTCTTTGGTTGCCTGAGAACTTGGAAGAAGGGCACACATCGTTCGGCCGACCTTGAGATAAAGCGATTTAGGGACGCCATCTTTCTGGTCAGGTGTTGAACTTCTTTGATCATTTTCGAGACGATCATCTCCTGAATGGCTCAAATTTTTTCGAGGTTTGCTTCAATCCCGCATCTCGACACCATGAACCTCAAAAACTTTTTTGAGGTCACGCCAAAGGCGCACTTGGTCGGATTCAATTTCATCTTGTGCTTCTTGAGTGCATCGAAGGTCTCTTTAAGATCGGTGAGATGATTTGTTGAAGCTCGACTTTTGATGAGCATATCATCCACGTATACCTTCATGTTGCGGTCGATCTGCTCTTTGAAGATCTTATTGACCAAATGCTGGTACGTTGCCCCTGCATTTTTTAGCCCAAAGGGCATAACTTTGTAATAATAAAGACCATGATCAGTAACGAAAGCGGTCTTCTCCTCATCCTCAGGTGCCATCCGTATCTGGTTATAACCGAAGAAGGCATCCATAAAGGTGAGGAGCTCATAGCCAGAGGTCGCATCCACTAGTTGAGCAATCTTGGGTAGAGGGTAGCTATCTTTCGGGCAGGTCTTGTTCAGCTTTTTGAAGTCAATGCACATCCTCCGCTTGTTGTTCGTCTTTTTGACGAGGACCATATTTGAGACCCAGGTCGAATAATTAACCTTCCGGATGAATCCGGCTTTGAAGAGCTTGTCTACTTCTTCAGCGATTGCTTTCTGCCTCTCTGGGGCATGATGGCGCATCTTTTCTTTTATCGATCGATGCCTCGGATCGACGGTCGATCGATGCCTCGGATCGACGGTCGATCGATGCCTCGGATCGACGGTCAGTCGATGTTCCATGACCTCGACGTCAACCCCTGGCATATCTGCTGGGGTCCAGGCGAAGATGTTCGCATTTCTTCTAAGAAAAGTAATGAGTTGCTCCCGAACTTCGTCTGCCAAGTTGGAGCCGATCTGCACTGTATGCTCGACGTTTCCATCGTTTAAGGGCATGGAGATAAGGTCCTCCATAGGCTCGTCCCGCTCCTCAGTGAGGTCATCACGGATATCCAATCCATCAACAAGATAAGAGTCGGATCGCTCTTCCTTATGTAGGACGATTGAATAGCAGTGTCTTGCCAGAGCTTGGTCTCTCCTGACCTCTCCGATCTCGTGATTTGTCGAAAATTTTATCTTCAAATAATAGATCGACACCACCGTCCGTAGTGCATTTAGATGAGGTCAGCCAAGAATGGCATTATAGGCAGACAAAGTTCTCACGACTAGGAAATCGACCTACGCTTTGGTCAGTTTCGGGCGTTGCCCTGCTGTCACAGCCAAAATTATTATGCCCTCAACTGGTACGGCATTGCCAATGAATCCTATCAGCTGGGAGTTCATAGGCCCCAAGTGGTTATCGGATAAGGACATTTTCGAGAAGACATCGTAAAATAATACATCGGCCGAACTTTCATTATCCACCAAAATGCGGCATATATCATAATCGACAATGTTCAAAGAGATTACAACAGCATCATTGTGTGAAAATTGGACCCCCTGGATGTCTGCCTCGGTAAAGATCACGAGTTCCTCGATCCTCCATTTTTTCACCGGTCCTTCGGATCTGCTGGCCTCTTCTTGTTGAAGTCCCCCTGAGATAGTATTGATGACATTGAGAGGTAGCCGATCTTCTTAGTCCTCCCCCTCGGTGGTAGCGCCCTCAACCGATCCTCCCGTCCTTCAGACCGTCTCCACAGGAATCGGCCAAGTCTACCTCGCCTGACGAGCTCTTCGATCTCATTCTGAAGTTGGATGCACTCCTCAATGTCGTGACCATGGTCACGATGATAAAGACAGAACTTATTGGGATTGCATTTGCTGGGATGAAAATGCATCCTCTCCGATCTCGAAAGTTGTTTCCTGATTTCCATCAGCACTTGGGTCTTCTGAGCGTTAAAGGGGGCATAGTTGTAAAATCTCCATTGGGGAGAATCTCGGCGCTGGGGAGAACCTCGGTGTGCCCTTCCGTCGGGGCTTCCTCACCTCCAGGCCCGAGGGAGAGTTCGGGCTCGCCTGCGCCCAGAAGGAGTTCGAAAATGCGGTCGAGCTTTACTCGACTTTCCTTCTTCAGTGGGCCTACCTGGCTCGCCGACTTGTCGCTTGCCACCGGCTTCATCGTCCCTGGCCTTGAAGGCCTCCTCAGTTCGAGCATAACCTTCAGCCCAAGCTAGCATGTCAGCAAAGTTCCTAAGATACTTCTTTTTCAGGGAGAACAGCAAGTCATTCTTCTTAAGGCCGCCCTTGAGGGCAGCCATGGCGACTGATTGGTCTAGATTCTAGACCTGCAATATGGCAGCATTAAATCGGATGGATTCTCCCTCCTTCTGCCTAATGGTCATCAGAAAATTCGAACCTCGACGCGGATGCTGACTATTGATGAAGTGGGCTGCGAACTGTTGACTCATTTGATCAAACGATAAGATGGTACTCGACTTAAGCATCGAGTACCAATTCCTGGCGGCTCCCTTAAGGGTCGAGGGGAAAGAGCGATACAAAATAGCATCTGACGCGCCGTGAAGCAACATCATCGTTCGAAAGGCTTCCAAGTAGTCGACTGGATCGGTGGTCCCATCGTAACTCTTGAACTATGGGAGCTTGAAGTTTGGCGGGACCGGTTCCTGCATAATTTTTTATGAAAAGGAAGGATCAGTACAAACGTCATTACCATGTGAGGAGGGAGTGTGATGGAGTTCTTCGATCCGTCGGCTCATTTCTAAGAGCCTTTGATTCAAGAGATCTTCACGGTCTTTGATCTTCAAAGTTTTCTGGTAGAATGGGTGCGAAGCTTCCCCCTGGATCGAGTCGTGGTCTGAGTAGGGGCCCTCCCTCCTCTGCTTTCTCCTTTCGAGGATCGGAGGTCGGATAGCCCAAGTCGGTCATTCCTGGACTGGACAATAGGGCTCCAAAGAATCCTACACCGATTGAGCCAGTGCCGGAGCCTACTGGTGCACGGCCTGCACCACCTGCATCGCCTTCGTGAGGCTACGAACCTGCTGAACAAGCAGGTTGAACTGCTCCGCATCCACCTCAGCTATAAATGGAATTTGGATTGCCGGAGTTGGAGTGAGAGTAAATGGATCTGAGCGGGATCGGGCCATGGAGGCCGTTGATCATCGGATCGAAGCTTTCTTTGAAGGCATTTTTCTGAGAAGAACTCTAGATCGTTGCCGAGCACTCCTTTAAGATCAAGAAAATCTCAAGAACAAAGGGGCCCTTTCTCTAGCATCAAATCTATTGGTGCAGAATTTGATTAACGCCGAATCGAGCTGGAGTGGAAGGGGACGAGGTCGCCGTCGGTGACCTGCAAAATAAAGTTCCGTCCGAAGTCAATGAGGGTAGCTCCGGTAGGACCCTCCGATGGTCAAGTTAGCTCTGGCCAACAGAAATGAAGTGCTCGGTATGGAGTTCGACAGAGTTTCGAGGAGATAAGAGCTTGAAACTTGGCGTAAGCGTATCTGAAGGATCCTTTTTATAAGCGGAGCTTATTGTAACTGCCTTGATTAATGACTGTCGTAACCGTCCTAATCAATGCCGATCGTTATTGACTTGATAAATGCCAATCGTTATTGACTTGATAAATGACAATTGTTATTGTCGTGTAACCATTCAGTAGTGAGATCGTTTGTAGGAATCTGTTAACAGTCTGTAAGGAGTTCGACTTTCATAGAAGTCTGACTGGAGAAAAAGTCTGGCTACTGGGGAGTTCGACCGGGGCTCAGCCGCTAATAAGTTCAGCCGCTGAGGAGTTCGGCCGCTAATGAGTTCGACTGCTGAGGAGTTCGATCGGGACTCGTCCGCTAATGAGTTCGGCTGCTGAGGAGTTCGGCCGCTGAGGCTTTTCTGTGACTACCGATTGTATTATTCCCTAAGTATCCGACTGGACTTCGATGGGAGCGGGGTTTACCCCAACAGAGATGTTATAATATTCTTTTCATATGTATTCATTATTTTTTTCTTTTCTCACCATATTATGACATCCTTTTATCAAAATTATGATACGCATTCATAAAAATTATGACATCCTAAATAAAATACTATATTTTTTATATGGATATTATAATTTTTGTAAATGGACGTCTTAATTTTTATGAATAGATGTCATAATACGGCATGAAGGCAAAAAATAATGAATATGCCCTTCATAAAAATTATAATATCCATTCACAAAAATTATAACACCTCAAATAAAATACTATTTTTTCTGCAGGATCTCATAATTTTTGTAGAGGAATATCATAATTTTTATGAATGAATGTCATAATTTTTAAAAAAAATATTTTTATCATTTAAAATTTTAAGCACTATGAGATATTAAATGTACGTTGAGAAGCGTGGCTATGTATTAGAATAGGATCATCTGGTGAACTTCACGTCATTTTTTCGACACCATATGCGGTGTAGAAAGCATTATTCGACCCAGAATAGTTCTAGGCCACAACATAGAAATGTGCCCTGTTATAAATGTTTCCTGTGCTTCACATAGTGACCTTTTGTTGTTTGTTGGGTTAAACGAGCTTGTAATGGTTTGATGTTCACGTTATAGAAATAGAAAATTAATAAAAGCCACAGGCTCGAAAACTTTAGTCATCAAATTCTGTTTGCCCTCTTTGACATGGTGACCCTAGAATGATCTGGGAGCCAACAATATGAAAACATGAAATGTGATATTGCTATATTTTGTTTTCCCATGTTTCAATAGCATTCTCACAATGGTTCCATGCTTACCATATAGAAACCGTAACTCACACAATTACCAGGTGAGGATTCAAAAGTGAGTTTGCTTTGTATGGTACATGGGTTATGATGTAGGTAAAATTTTATATCAAAAAATATCTAATTATAAATATTACATCATCACTCACATACTACGTCGTTATTATAAATTATATTTTTAGTCTTCTAAATTTCATAAATATTTTTGCATGAATGATGACATTATACAAATAATGACATGGCGCCTGGCAACCGGATATTTTTGTGTAAGAAATCGTATAGCATATTGTCATCATCCAGTTGTCATGTTCATCACCAATCAGCCACATAAGTAGTTTTTGCCATGTAATCGACTACATGATCATCAATTGATCCTAGCAGAGACCCCCAATGAGAGAAAGTGGTTGGAGTCTGGAGAAAGGGTCATATTAAATAATTGAGAAAAACGTGGACTAAATTTGAGCTTTACAAAGTTAGGAATTTATTTAATTAAAAATCCAACCTAAACGTGAAGATGAAAAGTATAATTAACCTTTCTTTTCATATAAAATGGAAGATCAGCAACATTATTTTTTTCTTTATTATTTAAGCTGGTAAATTCTTTTGAAGCTGCAGCTTTTTTTTTTTTTTTTTTTTTTTTTGGGCTGATCCAATTATAGAATACTTTTGAGAAACAAAATACGGAGAAATAAGGCTGTGGGAATGGCGGAGAAAGGAAAGAAGGTGAGCGACCAATTGGGGGGAAAGGGGAAGAAGGTGAGTGACATACGCTCGACGCCGGGGTCTAGTGGGGGAGAAGGCTCGTGGGCTCGCATTGTTCAGGGCCGGCGAGACAAGCTCGATGGATGGAGCATCGGATTTCACTGAAGGAAGTGGAACAACTACAGCGCTTCTTCACCAAGATCTTGGAGTTCCGGAGAAACTCGAGGCCTCTCGGAGTCAGTGGAAGGATGTCTCGGTTCTCGCTTGTAGCCTTGGGCGGCGGGTTCCGACCGATTGGGTGGCGAAGGAATTCAAAATCCATGGGCAATTGCAATATGAGCCGGAGCCGTTTGTGCCGTTCCGGTCGCCTGAAGACTGTAGGAAGGTGCTTGACGGGGGGCCCTGGTTTGTCGCCGGCCAACTGATGGCGGTAGAACCATGGGTTCCAGATTTCGTCCCCGGGGTGAATGCCATCCAACGGACGGTGTTATGGGTCTAGATCCCAGGTTATCGATGGAATACTGGGACAAAGAGATGTTGATGGGGATTGTAGGGGAGGCTGGGAAGCCAATCGGACTCGACGAGTTCACCGATCATCACCGGAAGACCGGATTTGCTAGGGCTCGGGTAGAGGTCGATGCGACGGAACCCCTGAAACCAGGGGTGTCAATTCTAGGGAGTGCGGGACTCTTCTGGCAACCCTTTATCTACGAAAATGTCCCGGTGGTGTGTTACCGGTGCTGTCGAATGGGCCACAACGACGGTGAGTGCCGCTTCTCGCCGGAGGAAAAGCCATGTCCGGGATATGGGCTTCAACCGGATAATTTCCTAGCGGGTTCGATGACAATGGAGAGGGCGGAGGAGGAGGCGGTGGACAAGGAGCAGCAGCCGAGGATGATCAGGCCTAGGATGGGCCCTTGGGTGGCCACAGCTCGAATCCGACAGCCTAAACCTGTCAAGCTGTCAGAGAAAGGGGGGAGGATGCACGGTCCCAAGCCGGATTTGTCTGCTTCGAGCACTTCCCCCTCTCGTTCGTGTTTGCCGCGTCCGTCAACTAGCCCTCCTGGATTGCCGCCTAACTCCGCCTAACTCCGATGGTTGGCAGAAATCGTCCAAGGTAGCCCGCTGCTGGTCGCCGGCGAAGTCCAGGAAGGGGGCCATTGCGGACCAGTTCGGAAGGGGAGAAGGGGATACTGGATTCAGTGCCCTAGCTGAGCTGAGCCCGGAAGTGATGGAGACGGGCCTTGAGGAGAGCCCAAGCCCAAGTCCGCTGGATCTTTATATCACGGAGGCTGGCGGGCTTTCTCTCAAGCGGGCCTGCAGTCCTCCTAGGCCCGTGACCCCATCGACTGGGCTGATTAAGGAGGGCTTGCAAGGAAGGTCGGTGCCTTTACAGCCGATAGGTGGAGGGAGCGATCTGGACGGAGCAGCCATGGGGGTTGTTGATGAAGGACGATAGGTTCCGGTGGGGGAGGCGGGCAACACCTTGTGCCATTCTCACTGGACGACGAACAGCGGCACCGACGGGCAGGGAAGAGGCTTGAAAGGAGTGGCGAAAGGTAAGACGGTCTTACCGAAAGCGGAGAAGGCAGACACCGTCGGTGGTAGTGCACCCGATGGAGAGCAAGCACCCTCCCAGGCTGTCCCCTCCGACGATCTTCGCACACTGACTGGCTTCGAAGAGTCCGAAAATGGGAGGCTTCTGTCCGGCGGCTTGGGAGGCGGTCGATTCAACTTGTGTGCAGCTAGTGGTGGCACTCCAAGCTACCGGGCGGAGGAGGAATTAGGGAAGTGGCAAGGGACGAAAGCCGGGAGGTTGATCTCTGATGTGAGGGCCAATTGGGCACCTTCTGCTTGTGACTTGGAGGATGATGGAGGTAGGGCTGGGTGGAGTGGTGACCGGGCGTCGGTCCCCTATGTGTTGAGTCACCTGGAAGCTGTGGATAGGGTGAAGCAAGCCCTGCAGTTAGTCGAAAGCCAAGAGGGAATCATGGAGGAGGATCGGTCTAAAGAGGGGAGTGGCTCTGTGCAGGCTCCCTATCTCTAAATCTGGGTTTATAATGAAAATTTTGATGTGGAATGTGAGAGGAGTAGGGAAACCTGCTTTTTATTCTTCCTTTTAGGAGATTGCTACAGCTTTATCAGCCTGATTTATGTGTGTTAATAGAAACAAGATTGTCGGGATGGAGCGAATCTAACGTCATTTTCCTAATAGTTGGGTTTTCTATGCTATTGAGTCTCAGGCCCTTTCTGGAGGAATTATTGTTATTTGAAAATGCCTATGTGGATGTGCTGCATCAATATACTCAACAAGCTGTAATCATTATAATTGAGACTAATGGATCTATTTGGCTTTTATCTGGTGTGTATGCAAATACAAATTACTTGAAATGCCATGTATTATGGAGTGAAATTGTGACTCTTATTGATCAAGGGATCTAGTGGGAGGTGATTTTAATTGTATCGTTGGGCCTAGTGAGAAAAGAGGAGGTAGACCCTTTGTTAGTGATGCAGCGCCTAGAAAGTTTAGAGATTTTATTGGGGCAAGTGGCCTTGTGGATTTGGAGTTTGTGGGCCCTCGATTCACTTGGTGTAACAACCGTCAGAGAGGAGCCAGGGTCTAGGAGAGGATCGTGAGGTTTCTTATGACATCTACTTGGATTCAAAGCCATCCTTCTCATTTAGTTCGCCACTTGCCCAGGATTGCCTTTGACCATTGTCCGATCCTGCTTGCCACTGAAAACCCCTCCATTTGATACAGCCCTTTTTAATTTGAGAAGATGTGGCTCTTCTACCCCAGATCCTGGGACATTGTGAGGGAGGTCTAGCGGATGCCGGTCCGAAGTGATGCTAGGTACAGAGTCACTCGAAAATTGAAGCTTACGAGGAGGAGACTTTTGAGATGGAATAGGAAAGAGGTTGGAGATATTTTTAGAAGACTTGAGGCTACCGAGACGACCATTGCTAAGTTCCAGGACCATAAGGACCGAGAGGGAGGTCTTACGGATAAGGAATTGGCCGATCTCCAAAGGTTGTTAGTTGAGCACCACTCTTTGTTAAGGTAGCAAGAGGTGTTTTGAAGGCAAAAGTCCAAGATGCACTGGATTAAGAAAGGAGATCGGAACACAAAATTCTTCCATCAGGCTACTATCATCCGAAGGCACATGAATCCAATCTAGGCCATCAGAGATGCTGAGGGGCGGTGGCTGGTGGATGAGAGCCTGCTCAAACAGGAGTTTGTTAGTTTCTTCAAATCTTGGTGGACTATAGCTTTGGGGGGCAATCGAACCTCTCAAATCTCTCTCTCGGAGCATCGGGTCATGATGCAGGAGAACAGGAATCTTACTGGTGCGGTGCTGGAGGAGGAGATTCGAGCAACTCTTTGGTCGATGATTTAAGACAAAGCTCCTAGTTCGGATGGCTTTCCTCCTCTTTTCTTTAGACGCTACTGGCCTATTACTCGCTCCGAGATTGTGAGGGTGGTTCGGGAGTTCTTCACCATTGGATGGATCCCGGAGATGTGGCAGCGGATCTTTATTGCCCTTATACCAAAGAGACAGGATGCTTCTGAGCCTAGGCACTTCAGACCGATCAGCTTGTGCACGACTATATACAAAATTTGCACCAAACTGTTGGCTCGGAGGATGAAGCAGGTTCTCCCATACTTGATTTGTCTGGAGCAAGGGGCTTTCGTTGGAGGTCGCAATATTTCAGATACTGTTCTCATTGCCCAAGAATTCATGTTTGATCTTACTCATGCTTCGTCGAGTAGGGCTTTTATGACTATTAAGTTGGATATGGAGAGAGCTTATGAACGAATGAGCTGAACATTCATGGAGGATGCCTTACAGTGCTTTGGATTTCATCCTTGCTGGATCGGCTAGATTATGGCTTGTGTTAGAAGCTCTACTTTTGCCATTCTGGTAATCGGGATGCCCTCTGAGTTTTTTCGCACCACTATTGGGTTGAGACAAGGTTGTCCTCTCTCTTCTTATTTATTTATTATTTATGTTGATGCTCTTTCGAGAGCTCTTCGTGCAGCTTCTGTTATATCGATGATTACTCCTTATGTGCCCGCACCCGGAGCCCAGCCGATCTCGCACCTTCTATTTACTGATGACTGTCTGTTGATGGGCCGGGCTACGGTCCAAAATGCTATCGGATTTAGATGGATTTTAAAAGACTATTGTGTTGCCTGGGGGCAGAATGTGAACCTTACTAAGTCAACTATGTACTTTAGCCCCAAAACACCGAGGCAGCTCTGTCACTTGATCAAGGAGAGACTGGGGGTGGCAGAGCATGATGGAATTTTAAAGTATCTTGGAGTTTCCATCTCTGGACGTAGATTGATGAGGTCTGAGGCCGAAGGGGTGGTGCATGCAGTTCGAGAGAGACTGAGAGGTTGGCAGGTTCGGAGCTTGTCGATGATGGGTAGAGTTACCTTGGTTAGGTCTATTCTTAGCTCCATGCATATTTATCTTTTTTCTAATATTATCTTGCCCAAGATAACTGTGCTGAGGATTGAGCAACTTCTCCAAAGCTTTATTTGGGGTTCACACCCTACTGGTGGTGGTGGTGGGATTCACCTTGTGGCCTAGGATGTAGTTTGCCAGCCTCAGCAGTTGGATGGCTTGGGGATCCAATTCCTAGTCACGAGGAGGGAAGCCCTGATTGCACGACACGCTGCTCGATTTCTTCTTTATCCTGACTCTATGTGGGATACTATGATGCGGGCTAGATATGGTACCTGGCTAGGGAGAGGTGAGATCCGACCCAATTGGAGGACCTCAACCATGTGGAGGGAGATTTGTATGAGAGCTCCGGATGTCATCCCTCAGACGAGATGGATTATTGAAGATAGCCACTCAGTCAACATCCTTTACGATACCTAGATTGTGGATACTCCTTTATCTCATTGGCTGACATTTATAAGCTTTGAGGTATCTGACCAGATGAGAGTTAGCAATCTTCTTCTTACTAACGATACAGGTTAGGACCCTGCTGTTGTGATGCATCTTTTTGGGGCACAGCTTGGTAGACTTCATCGCTATCCGGATACCAAGGTTTGGGGTTCTTCTGCTATGGTGAGACCTGTCACGACGGACTTGTACCGATTGTATCAGGTGGAGGGTACCAAGCAGATTGATGGCGATTGGGTCTGGAAGCTAGGAGTGCATCCGAGAGTGAGTCTGTTCCTCTGAAAGGTTATTTAGGATAGGCTTCCGACCAGGCACACTCTGAGAGAGAGAAGTATGGACATTCATGCTACTTGCCCTAGTTGTGGGATTGAGAAGGAGATGGTGGAGCATACTTTATTTTTCTACCCTTTGGCTAGATGGGTCTGATCTTTAGCAGGCCCTCATCATCAGGTTGCCCAGGCGGAGGATCCGACTAGGGCATTTATTGATCTTTCGAGGAGGAGAGATGCGGATGATGTTTCCAGAGGAACTGCTATTCAAGCCGTCCACATTGCCTAACACATTTGGCTTGCTAGGAATCACCTTGTCTTCAAGTCTAGGAGATGCCCGGCAAGGATCATTGTTGAGAGAGTCTTGATCTTGGCCTGTGAGATGATTGATATGACCTCCAGGCCCTTGGAGAACTGGGACTCCCGCCCAACTCATGCAGCGATCCGCCGGGTGTTTATTGTTTGGGAGCCCCCACCTCCAGAATACTTGAAGGTAAACTTTGATGGAAGTGTCAGGGACAAATTTGGTGGAGCTGGCTTTGTCATCTATGGGCTTGATTCTAGATAGATTGCGGCTGGCGGCCGGCACCTTTCTGGTCCTACGGTTTCGGGAGCGAAGTTTCGTGTAGCCTGGGCTAATATTGCCTATGCCCGAATGGTTCTAGGGGGATCACATTGCTGTTGAGGGTGACTCAGCTATTATCGTGGCATGAATTCAGAGTTGTGCGGGAGATAGGCCCCACCATCTTCTTCTTCGAGATATATCCATCTTTCTTTCCGACTGTACTAGTCTTACGGTTAGACATATCTTTAGAGAGGTAAACACGGGTACTGACTGGGTGGCGGCCTACGTCGTCGTGAAGCACTCTGGCGATTTTTTTGTAGATTTTTTTGGGGGCTATCTTAAGACAATTCAAAGATTATCTTTTCATCTAATTTTTTAAAATATATTCACACTAGATTTGTATGAATGATTCATTTTAACAAAAAAAATAATAATAATAATCTTCTTTAATAATTTCTGGACCGTTTGTGAGTTTGTGGCATTTCTAGCGACATTGAATGAATGGATGCCATTATTTGGCACGGAGTAACCTACGTCCCAAACTTTCTTTGCTTCGGATTCAGGGGTCCAGAAGATTCTACGTGTTGAAAAGGGCCCTGTTAAATATACAGCATTCAGTTAGTGGGTACCATGAGTCTTAATAGGTATGGTCTCTTAAAAGTGCTTTCAAAGAGAATATGGCGCGTTAAACCTGTCTCCACTTACCCTCGCCGTTGCATTTGAGCCTGGAAGGACCCGATTGTTCAGCTTTCCGCTCACACCATCCTTCTCAACTCTAGATTCTGACATTCCTCACGATCATCTAAAATGATGGTTGGATTGTACAATATTTTTAGTTGAATCTATTGCTTGTTTTTCCCAGTAATTAAGCCAAGTCTGTCTGCGAGCTTCATCCGGTCAACGAGAGAAGACAGCCGTCCTCACTACGTGTTGCAAATCATGTGCCTTGTGAGACATGATGGGCTCAGGAAAAGAACAGATGGAAAAATCTCTCTCAACTCAAAGAAGCTTTGCAGCTTATATCATCAATTAAGTATATTAGAAAAACATCAAAATGCATATATTTTCTTTTAATAGCAAAGATGATTTATATTAATGTAACATGAATATATCTAATAAAAATAAAAAAATAAAATATCACTAAGGATCATTAGAGATACTATCAATTCAATCTATTATTGAGAAAAATACCTTGAATTCTTCCATATTAACCTCACAGCAAGATCTAGAACGACGAACGGAGTCCAACGAGTTTAAGAACACTTCAATCAAAGTTCAGATGATAAAAATACGCATAAAAGAATATGCAAAACCGTTGAATGAGATCCATGGACCGGCGTAAGATGGAGCAGGCCGATGGGCCACTGACCCAGTGCAGCACGGATCGGCAGTGCGAGCATGACCCAGCATGCTAGCATGCGGGCGCAGCCCTGTGTAGCCCAGCGCGCACCCGCACTGGTGCGGTCCAGCACTGGCAAGCCCAACGCACGTGCAAATGCGCGTGCAGGCCTGCCGTGGACGCAGCCCCGCAGGCATGCATGCAGTCCATGGTGGACTGGCACCGATAGGGTCCATGGTGGACCCTTAAGGAGCTTTGGGTGTTTCTGCGCAATCCAGCGGCCATGAAGGGCCGCGATCACGATCCAATAGCAGAAGGTGTTTTTGACTTCAAATAGGATTGAGGCCTCCGATTCAGGATCAGATAGAGGCCTTTAAAAGGCCCTATAGATGAACAGGACCTGTGTGCACACAAAAGGGTAGCAGCAGAGGGTTTGTGGCATGGCTTAGGTGATTTTGGTGAGACCTGAGATAGACAGAGAGCAGAAGAAAAATGCCAGCGGATAGCAGGAGCAGAGGCTTTGGACAAATAGCTAGGTAGCGGATTGCGATCATTTCAAAGGATCTCCAAGAGAGAGTTTGGTAAGCATAGCTTTTTATTAAGAAGATTATATATGTGAGTTGAGAGTGGGTAATCTCCTCTTGTACCTCTTTCTTTTCCATAATAAAGTTTTACATGCCCTGTGAAGGCGAGCCTTGGAACTAATCCACATACTTGATTGTGCTCTTGTTTTGTTTTCTTCCTTTTTTCTACCATAATATACTGGTACAAGATTCTCAATAAGTGGTATCAAAGTGAGTTAATACCCCAACAAATTGGTATCAGAGCCAGACGGTATTGGAGTACAAATTGCAGCAATGGTGATAAAAATTGAAAAATATGGAGAAGACAAGCGCAATCAAAATGGACATCAATAGGTTTGATGGGAAGGATATTTTTTCTTATGGCAAGCAAAAGTAAAAAATATCCTCATCCAACATGGGTTGATCGACGCTCTCTTGTACGACAAGATGCCAGCCACCATGGAGGTAAAGAATTGAAAATGAATCTAAATACAGACGGTGAGTATGATCTGCTTGTACTTAACGAAGATATCATAATCCATGTATTTGACGAGATTTTTTTGACGACACTGTGGTCGAAGCTTGAGGAATTGTACATGGCAAAGTCGTTCACCAATACACTATTCTTTTGGAGATAATTTTACCAACTGCGGATGGACGAAGGCCAGAGCGTATAGGAGCATCTATCCAACTTTCAGAAGATCCTCACTGATCTCCTCAGTATTAGTGACAAAGTTGAGGAGAAGACCAAGACGTTGATCTTGCTATCATCGCTTCCACCCTCTTTCGAGTCTTTAGTGATTGCCCTTCTTATAGGTAAGAGCACTATCAAGATGGAAGAGGTGACTTTTGCACTACTCCAGAACGATGTTCTCAAGCGGAAGAATTGAGCCTAGAGTTCATGTGATAATTCGACACTGATTATGACTGGAGATGGTAGCGATAGAAGATGGAGCAGCAAAAGATCGCGAGGTGGGTGATCCAAATCCAAGATAAGGAATCAAAGCAAGATCAAATTCTACCGGTGCGATGAGTTAGGACATCGAGTCAAGGATTGCCCACAACTCAAAGATCGAACATATGCTACTATGGTGGTGGCCAGTAGCGATATAGAAGATAGTGGCGATGCTTTTCTAGTTACAGATGAGGTATTTACTTTTTCTTTCAAGTAGATTATATATTCTGCTTGTTTCCATCATATATATTGTAGAGAAGAGATGTTTGACTCCCTAGAGATCGGTGAGGGCACTATATTCCTACCAGATGGATCAAGCTATGAGATCAAAGGCAGTGGAATGATCAATATGAAGCTCCATGATGGAACAGCAAAAAAGTTGAGTGAGGTCGATACATACTTAGCTTTAAGAAAAATCTAATCTCACCGAGCAAATTGGATTCAACAGGCTTCAAATGGAAAGTTGATGGAGAAATCATAAAGGTCATGCACAACAATAGAGTGGTGTTAAGGAAAAAAAAGTATGGAAGATACTACCTCATGGCAGAAAGCCTAGTGCAAGATGGAGCTCCATGTGGAGATGAATCAGGCATGAGATGGGAGACTTAAAAGAATAATATGCGACATCGCATAGTGAAGTTTCTATTGCCGTAGGAGGCTATTCCGAGTACGTCTCAGGTTAGAAAGATCACAGTAGTTGACGGAGGTGGGATCGAGCGGTCTGGCTCGACTTCCACGTTTGTCCATCCATGATCAGCAGGTGATTGCCCCAGAGCATGAGGATGCTAGATGAACTTTCGGATAGGTGAAGATCGAATATCGAGTTAAGATGGAGATTGTTGAGAAAAATATTTTGAATTCTCCCATATTAAGCCTACAGCAAGATCTAGAACAACAAACGGAATCAAACAAACTAAAAAACATCTCAATCGAAGTTCAGATGATGAAAATACGTACGAAAGAATATGCAAAACCATCAAACGGGACCCGTGGATTGGTGCAGGACGAAGCAGGCCGATTGGCCATTGGGCCCAGCGTGCGGCGTGGGCCAGCAGCTCTGGCATGACCCAACGCACTGGCGTGCAAGCGCAGCCCTGCGTGGCCCAGCTCGGGCGTGCATAGGCCTGCCGCGAACGCAACCCCGTGGGCATGCATGCAGTCCACGCAAACCCACGCGATTGGGCATGATCCATGGTGGACCAACACCCATGGGGTCCACAGTGGACTCTTAAGGAGTTTTGGGCATTTCTACGCGATCCAATGGCCATGAAGGGCCGCAATCATGATCCAATGGCAAAAGGTGTTTTTGACTTCAAATATGATTAGGTCTCCGATTCAGGATCGGACAGGGGCCTTTAAAAGACGCTATAAACGAACAGAACATATGTGCACACAAAAGGGTAGCAGCAAAAGGTTTGTAGCGTGGCTTAGGTGATTTGGTGAGACTTGAGATAGATAGAGAGCAGAAGAAGAGCGCCAGTGAACAACAGGAGCAGGGGCTTTGGACAGACAGCTAGGCAGTGGACTGCGGTCTTTTCAGAAGATTTCCAAAAAAGAGTTTAGTAAGAATAGCTTCTTATTGAGAGGATTGTATACGTGAGTTGAGAGTGGATAATCTCCTCTTATATCTTTTTTTCTATAATAAAGCTTTATATGTCCTATAAAAACATACCTTTAGACTGATTCACATATTTAATTATATTTTTATTTTATTTTTTTCTTTTTTCTACCGCTACCATAGTATAAGATTTCCAAAACCTATATTATTACACCAAAATGCTCAACAAGAAAGACCATCCAGTTTGCATTGTGGTTCATCTTTAGTAGACATGTCCAATACAAAAAATAAATGTGCTTTTGCTGTACTCCAAATATAGGAGGCGATTGATTGCTGGCCCTGTCTATCTCTGGATCCATCTAACAACGGTAGCGGAGTCGCTCTTAATACAGATGAAATCAAACCTTAGGATCAGCCACCCATAACTAACTCCCGCCCAAACTGCCCTTGGTTTCGCACCAAGAAGTGAGATATCAAACTCAGAAAATACGTGTACCCTTTGATGAACAATAGAGCTTTCGCTAGTCTTTTCTGAAAAAAAAAAAGAAGATCAAATTGGGACCATGCGTGCGTTTCCCTGCACGATTAAAGACAAGTAGATTAGTATGCCAACCACCACTAGAATAACATGTTTAAAATATATGCAGAGAAACCAGCAGACTTGGTCCTTAATCCGCCTTTCTTCTTCATGAACCAAGGTTGGTAATGGGCTTCTTTCTTCCTACAGGTGTTTCCACACCTGTGGACCACCTCTCTCCTTTTTTAAAAAAAAAAAATTATTATTTTAAGCATTTCCTCCCCCTCAATCTCTCCGTCAGTCCGTCTCAATTCCATGCGATTCTCAAGCAGAGAGGAAAACAAAAGATCGTGGTATATTCCAGCAGCAGTAGTCGGGGAGGGTAATGTAGACGGAGTCAGCTGGCATTGTTACTCCGTTACCGCAAACGTGGACTATATAACTCCGTCTAATTTAGACGGTGGGAATGGGCTTCCGTTGAGACGTGGTTCGGGTTAGGTGAGCCAAGGGCGACGGATCAACTGATTACCATTTTTAACATTAACGTCCTCCTCCTCTCCCCTCTTAAACGCATCGCCTTCTCTCAAAAACTCATAAATTTTTTTTTTATTTTTTTAATTTTTTTTTTGGTTCTTTTCTGTCCTTCTTCTGACCCAATTCCGCTGCTCCGGATGGAGGCCGTAGCTTTTCCAACTTTGGAATTCTCGTCAGGGGGCCTCCACACATTTGTCTCCTCTCCCTCTCTCCATCTCTCTTTGTGGGGTTCTTGGATTCTATCGGGGGCATCGTCGAGGTTCTGATGCCATTGTCTGGATCGGATCCAAGGTCATGATATTTCGGTTTGACGGTAAGCACCGATGGCGATCCTCTGAAGGGGTTTTATTTTTCCGTTGATTCTAGGGTTTTTCCTTTTATTTGTTTGGGTTCGGGATTTGAGGTATAAAGCGAGTTTTTGTTAGGGTTTGAGTAAGAGCATTTGGTTTTCTGGGGATTGGCGGGCTATAATTTGAATTTGGGCTCGTACCCTGAGGATTAGATGTTTGTTTTATCTTTGGAAGGTCTAGGCTTCTTTTTTTCTGAAGGCAAAAGACTGGATTATTCTTAATATAGATTTGATATCACTTTATTCGAATGCAGGAAGATAGGTTTTGTCAAGTCTTGAAGGTGTGTCTCGTGCTGATTACAATGAGGGATGGAGATTCAGGCAATGGTGTCTCCGAAAATAATCTGAATCGTTGGTGAAAAAGCTTTCTTTTTTGGAAAACAAAAAAAAAAAAAGGGAGGTTGAGACCATTGTTGTTATGGTTACGAAGAGTTCAACGGAAAGAGATGTTCTTATCGATCTGGAAAGCGGCAAAGGATCTGTAATAAATGGACAGGAAGCATACAGAGATGTTGGCTCGAGCGTCGGACAGGCTAAAAAGGTGCTGAATAGAGTATGGAGTGGTTTTGTTAGCATTGATGGATCTATTAAGGGCGAGGAATCTGCGCACTCGAGTAATAGTCAACTCGAAGGTCCTCAGGCTAATGGAGGAACTTTGGTGGACAAGGGGTTTGGAGGTCAGGAAAAGGTGGGTCCTTTGGAGAAGAAGACAGGAGCAGAGAAGCCTAAGAAGAACTGTAAAAAGCCCCCGAAACCACCCCGGCCTCCCAACTCGCCAACATTAGATGCTGCTGATAGGAAGCTGATCAGGGAGATATCTGAGCTTGCTGTGTTGAAAAGGGCAAGGATTGAACGGGTGAAAGCGTTGAAGAAGATGAAGAATGGCAAATCATTTTCCAGCAGCAACCTGGGTGCCTTGATTATTACTGCTCTCTTCTGCCTCGTGATAATTTGGCAAGGTTAGCAGCACACTAAATTACGGTTGCCTCTGCATAATGTCGATCTTTGCTTTTTGCTATTGTGGTTTGGCTTGGATTACTGTTTGTATTTGCAAATTTGCATTTTTAGTTAGGCAAGTTATAAACAGTATATATTACACAACAAATTTATGTATGTGTAAACATTCCTGCACCAATCTGATATTGGCCAAGAAAAGAATTTTGCTGAATTACTTATTTATTTTTTACAATGTACTTGGTCTTACTTGTAACCTTTATTTGCATTGTTTATTTTCCAAATTGTTGTCATACTGTTTCACCTATAGACATAAATTAATTTGAACAGTTGAATGCTTGTGTAGGTTTTTTATTGCTCTCTGCTTCATATAGCAACTATTTCTTCAGATGTTTATGTGTAAAGAAAACAAGGTTTTGTGTAAACTAATATTATCTCCATATGCGATAATGGAAAGAAGCATTACATCTGCAATATCTTTATGTTGTATAATTTGTGATGGTGTTGTATTCAAGACTATGACTGCATTCATAAAACATGCTTTAAGTGATCTAATGTCTGCATGGATGGGTGATACACATCTGGTCTTCTATACAGTTTTCTCTAGGTAAGTTTGTTCTGCCTAGCATGTGCATAACCATCACAATGACACTTTTCATAGTTCTTTTTAGTTTATTTATTATTAGATAAGCGTATTTCAGAAGTTAGCATATAGTTCTTACAAGGCTCTGGAGTTTTTAAAATTAGATTTTTCTTTTTCATTGTTATGCTTCTTCATAAAGTTGTCATTAGTCTTTTCATGGTTTGATTTCCTATGTGTATTATGCGTATTGGAGTATTGTTTCCTTTAAATCATTTGGCTTCTTTTTTTGGTTCATAATTATTTGGCTTCTTTAAAGACTTAATAAATGCTTCTATAATTTCTGCATTTACTAATTATTTACTGGCTTCTAAAGTAACTCTTCCTCTTTGTCATCTCTATTAAGATCTCATAGGTCTTTCCTAATTTTAGTTATCTAAATTTACTATGTTGTAACTGACCGTTTTTAGGTGATAAGCATCCTTTCTTTGGCCTTCAACCTGTTTTTTGACCCCAGTTTAGGATTTATTACCTTTAATGGAACATGACATGTCATCTTCACAGTGGATGCAATGAATGCTAATGTGCATTAAATAGACACATGAAATGTTTTTTATCCAATCCTCACTATTCTTGTCTTCTATTTTATCCCCTCATAGGTTGTCATGCTCATCCATTCAATGCTGATGTTTAGCTCTCTTAGACTTTTGTTGGATGATATTTGTATGCACTTTACTGGATAAACGAGACTGTCTGACTTGGAGTGTATTTAGCAGGTTAATCTATTGGGTTAAGTGGTAAACAATCAGATGAAAGGGATGCATTTGATGATGATGAAACCCTCCTTCCACTTGAATTGGTCTTTGGATGAGTGGCGGTGTAATTTTTCTCAGAAATGAAGGGAAATATAATTAAAGGTCATAGAACAGTAATGAATTTTAGGATGTCAATTTCGTCCTTGTTTTTTGTTTGTGCAATCAAACTTTATAAGAAAAGCTTGTTGCATTTCTTTAACTGATGTATCTATTTCTTTGTCCTGATCTGCGAATTGTTAGATAGTAGTATTAGAAGCCAACCATGACCATGGTGCATCTATGCACTTCTCCTGTTATGCTAAGGCCATTGAAGCACTTAGATGATCTTGCGCATTGAGCCTCTTGATTACTTTGTAGTCACTTTAAATTACGAGTTGTTATTCATTAAATCTAATGTAAATGACAGTGGACTATATTTTTATAGGTATGCATAGTGACTACATGATGATTATTAAAAAAAATTCACATTAAGCATGACTTAACCATCAGTTTAGTTTTATATCCACAAGTTTAGATGACAATAAGATGCCAAAAGAACGTATACTCTTTTATTATTCTATAAGGAATTTTGCATAGCTGTTTAGACGCTAGGTGATACTAAGGCAGTCACCATCAGTTGCAGAAGCAGCCTCCGAAAAACCCAAGTAGAGGCAGGCCATTGGGGGATGTGCCTTGACATGCAACGTTTAAGCACCTAGGCATCCATGACTGGCAAATGATAATATATGCCTTTTATATTCTTTTAGGTTTCTTAACTCGGATTTAATCAGGGATTCCAGTTCACATGTAGCATCAAGGTTAAAGGATTGAAATGGGTTTTTGACTTTTTGGAAAGAAAAAGTGTGCTAGGTATTTGACTGGAGAAAAATGCACAATTTATTGATCCCTGGTAAATTAAAGGTGTTTGAAGGTTTAATATAATTACTGCAGAAAGTTTGGTACCTTAACTGCTTTCCTGTAAAGTTTGGTACCTTTACTGTATTACTATGCATTAGTTTCGTTAACTATTGTTGTTTTTAAAGAATTTCTAGGCAATAATTTTGACTCTGGATTATCTACATCATCTTCCAACTTCAGTCACATTATAATGACAATCAAAAAGTCTCTGAGATATCTCATTTTTCATTTTTCGACATTTTGTTATAACATCATCTTCATGTGCAAACTGATTCCAGAAAACTCTCAAAAAACTGTAACCGTGTTGTCTACAAATTTGTAGTATAAAATGATGGATGAGCATAAATCGGTTGGCAATCATAAATAGTAAGCTGCTTGTTGAAAAAATCCATTAGAAAATCTCTGCTGAAATGTTTGATTGCATTTTGTACAAATGCTGTTAACTGAAATGCCGTTTTCTGAAATGTGCAATCATGTGTCATCAAAGCCAGCATATAAAGTTGAATATGCTAGTTGCTGGGCAGTTTTATTTTCTGAATGCCCATATTTGAATGGTTAAATTTCTCATTTTTAATAGCCTCAGGGTCTCTTATCAGGATTTTTTTCAAGAGGTGGCTGTATTTTGAGCTTTCATGGTTCGCCTGAATCTTCAGTAGGAACAAGGACCGGATTGATCTCAGTTCAGTTTTACGGTAATGGCTCAGCAATTGGCTCGCATGATTCTAGTTCAGCATCCCCCAAGTATGCTCTCTAGCATGATTTGAGATTTAGCTTTCTTTTATCGAAAATTGAACTTCAGATGTTAACTAGTCAGGAATGGTTCAAAAGTCAAATTTTTTATAACTTGAACATCATGACAGCACCCGCTGGGAACGTGCATTCCTCTGTTTTTTTGGGTGAATCATGGTTGCCTCGAATTGTTATTTTGTTAATCCTCAAGGCAACCATGATATCTGTCTCTGGATGTTCAAACCCATAAATAGTTGGAACTCGTGATGCTAGTTTGCATTGCCCTAATTGATATTTGGCCATGTTTCTATTGGTAAGTTTGGATTTTGTTGGTAATATTGCGTTTTGTTTGCAGCCATGTAGAACCAGTATCTGGGGTGGGCCACCATGGGAAAACAAGCAGAGGTGCACGTTGAGCTGCACCTTATATTCTCCAGAAGCCATCTCAAAGGAACGTGTTTCCAGCATTACCATCCCATTATAGGGATCAGCAATTGTAATATATTTCCACATAATCCTATGTACATACGAGACTGTGCCTTTGAGACACGCTTGTACGTGACATGAAGCTTATCGCTAAGAATTTGCTGATCCTTCTTGGCCTTCTGTCCTCTTTGGCACGGATATGCATCTTTTCCTTGTGACCTCGTACTCTGGCAGACGTTTTGAGCAGGGCCAAGAAGAGTGAAATATGATGCTGCTAAAATGCTTACCACGCTACTAGCATATAAAATGTAGAGTTGTTACTTGTGCAACCGCGGTTCAAGGTTTTTATTTTTATTTTTATAATTGGCACAGCATTAAAGCTTCTTTTTTATATAGGCAGCCTTCTATTGGATAGACTTAACGATACGTAAAACGTAGCAGAAGGTGCAGAGGATGGTGTCTTGGAGGATGATGCTATATACTGTCGGTGTCGATCATCTCAAGATGATGATGTTGTTCTTGGTCGCTGATTCCTTTTGACCCTCCATTTTTCGACGTTGATCCACAGTGAATCAAGTTAACTATCTTTTTGCCCCCAATGTACACCTAGGTTAAAACTCGAAGTAGACTATCCATCATTTCTGTGAGTAGAAATATTTACATGCTGTTTAGGCTGATGAATCATCTAGCATTTACTCGGCCACTGGTTAAAGGAAGCCAAAGCCTAATAATAGAGTAGCAAGGTTGTGCATAAATATATCAATCCAGACCTTAGAATTTGGTTCCGCTGACAAAATAATAATTCAAGATAGGGAAATTTAATCGGAGGGATACTGTTTGAGCCCCAAACTGGTTCGGCAAACTTGTTTAGTGCAGGAGATAAGTAGTAAACCAATTGTAAACTTGATAAATCTCAAGGCCCAATACGGATTATTTTGTTACTTGCATTTCTACACGTAGCTGTGATCAATTTTACATGCAGCTGTTAAGTAGAAGAGATTCTACAAAATTCAGAATGGTGCCAAGAAACAAGCATAGATCTTCAGCTGTGAAGGTGGTCATTCCTAAGATCTTCTAGGGTGCACAGTAGCTGAAGAGGATTGACGGAGGCATTAGAGTTTGCATAAGAAGCTGTCTGAGTATGCTGCGAAGCATAGGTTGGTATTGCAGTCACGAGATTAGAGCAGAAGGATATCAATTCGAGATCAAGGAGTACGGTGGAGCATGAGTCTCAGGGGCTGTGGAGCATGGGTCGGTTCTGTAGCTAAGGAGGCGAGGTGGCTTCGACGGGATAGTATCAGCTCTAAAGGTAGCATGATGATGTAGATGGTTCACTCGAAGTTTGCCAAGGCTCGGAGCATCAAGGTGGAGATTGTTAGAATTAGTGGTGCTCTCAAACCTTGAAAGGCTACGGTAGGAGTCGGGGTGTTGGCTCTAGGAGACTAAGATAAGTATGAATCCTAGGGCTAGGATCGATTTTGATTGTAAGGTGGAGGTTCAAATCTCCACGATCATGAGATCCTAGTTTGTGGGTCTCATAGGGGCTAATCAGAGTTTGGACCAGGTTTAGGTCCATGGGATTAACTGCATGATCAGACTATGGGTGTACATGGGTTTAGATGAGTGCATTCGGACTAGATTAGCCTAGAGAGTTTTTTAAGGATTGGGTTTTGGTCCATGTATAAGTATAAATATACATGTATATATATTATAAACCATAATAGTGAGAATCAATAGAGCCATTTTCTCTCACATCTTTCTCTTTAATTTTTCACATGTCAAGGTGCCCTAGGGAGCGCATCTCCAAGCTTGGAGAAAGGAGGTGCACCCCACTCTTCCTTTAGCCTCAACAGGATATAAAGGGATCCTGCATAATAATTGGTATCAGAGTTGTTGATTGTTCCAATAGAAGGTGTTGGGGATAAATCCCGCTCCTGCCGAAGTTCAGTCCGATGCTCAGTCTAACACAACTGGTAGCCACGAAAGAGCTTCAGTGATCGAGTCTTAGCCAAACTCCTTCAGCCGACCGAACTTCTCTATGATCGAACCCCGATCGAACTTCTCAGCGGTCGAGCTTCAGTCGAACTTCTCAACGGTCGAGCTTCAGTCGAACTTCTCAGCGGTCGAGCTCCGATCGGACTCCTACGGAAGCCGAACTTCTTTCGAGCTTCTCCTCTAGTTGGACGCCCATGAGAGCCGAACTTCCTCCGTGCTCCTTCGGCCGAACTCCTACAGAAGTCGAATCCTTGCTGAACTTCTTCTTCGGCCGAACTCCCCCTTAGGAGTCCGAGCTCTCTCGAAATGGATATACGCTGAGGTTCTTCACCAACCAACGTCTGCTTTCTTAGAGCTACGACTATTAAATCTCGATGAACGATCGCCATCAGTCTGCCACGAATGATGCTACCGGACGGTATGGTCATCACCACCAGTCTGACGGTACCTTTTCCTCCATAACAACCCCCATGCGGCCCACGATCGGACGATATGGCCGCCACTACCAGCCTGATGACACCACTCTCTCTGTACCGCATCCTATGCGGCCTAAAGCGGTCCACTATCAGACGGTATGGTCATCACCATCATTCAAGCTCCGTCTATAAGAAGAGACCTTCCAGATACTCTTTCTAGAGGCTCTAAGCTCTCCCCTTCCATCCAAAGTTAAAAGCTCACTTCTCATTCTTGAGCACTCCATTTCTCTTGGTCAGAAAAGCTGACTTGATCGTCAGAGGATCCCATCGGAGCCACCACCACCGACTCCGGACAGGACTTTATTTTGCAGGTCACCGGTGGCGACCTCGTCCTTCTCCACTCTAGCTCGATCCGACGTCAACCAGATTCTGCACCAACAGAATTAGTGCTAGAGAAAGGACACTCTATTTTTGAGGTTTTCTTATTTTTAAAGGAGTGCTCAGCGATGACCTCTCTCTTTCCTCTTTAGAGATCTCTCTTCTTCCTCTCTAGAGTTCTTTTCTAAGAAAGAATGCCTCCCAAGAGAGCTTCGATCCGACGATCGATGGCCTCCGCAGTCCGATCCCGTCCAGATCCATCTGCTCCTGCTTCAGCCCTGACAACTCAGGTTTCATCTATAGCCATGATAGATGCAGAGCAGTTCAACCTGCTGATGCAGCAGATTCAGGATCTCACCGAGATGGTGCAGACCATACAGCGGCCTCCGACGGTGACTTCACCAGAAAACCCACCATCGAAATATCGAAAATCGGCCCCAAGAAAGAGTACTCGGGCTAACGTACCCATCGCCCCTGAAAAGAAGAAATAGAGAGTAGAGAATTCATGTTCGGATCATGGTTCTCCTCTGAAGGAGACCTTCCCCATTTGTAGCTAAAAGCCTCCTAAGATCTGCAACCAAGACAACGCCCTCGATCATAGATTGCGGAAGATGGAACGATAGATTGAGGATCTCGGCCACGTCGCTCCGGCTCATCTTGACGACATCCACACCGATCCTCCTTTCTTCCTCCGAATTATGCAAGAGCCCATCCCACCGAACTTCGAGTTCCCTCAATTTGAAAGCTACAATGAAACCTCTGATCCAGTTGATCATCTAGAGGCCTTTCGGACTATGATGCTACTGCATGGTGCTCCAGACGTCATATTATGCTGAGTCTTTTCATCTACCTTAAGGAAAGCAGCAAAAAACTGGTACTCGACGTTGAAATTAGGTACGATCTTCTCTTTTGATCAGATGAGCCATCAGTTCGTCGCTCACTTCATCAGTAGCCAACATCCGCGCCGAGGTTCGGATTTCTTGATGAATGTTAAGCAGAAGCAGGAGAAATTCATTCAGGCTTATGTCATTCGGTTTAACGCCGTAGCATTGGAAGTCCGGGATCTGAATCAGTCTGTTGCGATGGCCGCACTCAAGGGTGACCTTCAGAAGAATGACTTGCTGTCCTCCCTGGAGAAGAAGTATCTCAGAAACTTCGTCGATCTGCTGGCTCGGGCCGAGGGATATGCCCTGCAGAAGAAGCTTTCAAGTTGAAGGACGAAGAAGCCTTAGGAGAGCGACGGGCGGACGAGTATAATAGACCTACTATTGATGGAGGGCCGAGTGAAGTTCGACCACGCTCACGGACTTCCCCTAGATGCGAGCGAGCTCGACTTCTCGAGCTCATTATCAAGGAAGCTCCAATAGAAGGGCGCAAAGAAATCTTCATCCCGAAAGGTTCCACGACTATGCCCCTCTTAACGCTCCTCAAACTCAAATTCTGATGGAAGTTAAGAACCAGCTACCAAGATCAGAAGAATTACGATCTCTCCCAAACAAATGCGATCGAAGCAAATACTGTCTCTACCATCACGACCATGATCACGATACTGAAAAATGCGTTCAGCTCTGAGACGAAATAGAGGAGCTCATCAAAAGAGACCAGCTGAGTCGATTCCTCCGACGTCGGTCTGAAGTAGGAGAAGATCGATCAAGGGTGCTGCCGTAGTTAGGAACAACAAAAAGATCGATCGCCTCCCATATCATCGACGCCACGTCAAGCTTGCTCCAAATTGAGAAGGCTAGCATAAAATAGAGGAGGTCGTCAGATCCTGGAGCTTATCATCTGAAGAAACTCGAAGGAACAACACTCCCATAATTCTGAAATATAAAAAATCCAGGAATGCGCTGCCAGTAACTTTCTTTCAATAATTTTTTTTTATTTTAATAATAATATTTTTTGGTGTAAAAACTACGTGATGACAGTGAAGAAGCAGTCAATAGTGGTCGTATTAGGAACAGAAGGAGAACCTCGTCCTAACATAAGTAGATCGAAGTCCTTCAACCTCGACTAAAGATAAGATCTCTTTCAAGCGACCGTGCCAACCTAGGCTAGAGATAAGATCTCTCCCAAGCGATCATGCCAACCTCGACTAGAGATAAGATCTCTCTCGAGCGACCGAGCCAATCTCAGCTAGAGATAAGATCTTTCTCGAGCGACTATGTCAACCTCGGCTAGAGATAAGATCTCTTCCGAGCGACTGTGCCAACCTCGGCTAGAGATAAGATCTCTTTCGAGCACCCGAGTCAATCTCGACTAGAGATAAGATCTCTTCCGAGCGATTGTGCCAACCTCGGCTACAGATAAGATCTCTCCCAAGCGATTGAGCTTCAACCTCGATCAGAGATATGATCTCTTCCGAGCGACTGTGCCAACCTCGGCTAGAGATAAGATCTCTTCCGAGCGCTCGAGTCAACCTCGACTAAAGATAAGATCTCTTTCGAGCGTCCGTGCCAATCTCGGCTAAAGATAAGATCTCTTTCGAGCGACCGCACCAACCCTCAGCTAGAGATAGATCTCTTCTAAGCGATCGAGTCAACCTCGGCTAGAGATAAGATTTCTTCCGAGCAACCGTATCAACCTCAGCTAGAGATAAGATCTCTCTCGAGTGCCCATGCCAACCTCGGCTAGAGATAAGATCTCTTCCGAGCGACCGTGCCAACTTCAGCTAGAGATAAGATCTTTTTCGAGTGATCGAGCTTCAACCTCGATCAGAGATAAGATCTCTTTCGAGTGACCGTGCCAACTTCGGCTAGAGATAAGATCTCTTTCGAGCACCCGTGTCAACCTCAGCTAGAGATAAGATCTCTTTCGAGCGACCGTGCTAACCTCGGCTAGAGATAAGATCTATTTCGAGCGTCCGAGTCAATCTCGACTAGAGATAATATCTCTTTCGAGCGACCATGCTAACCTCGGCTAGAGATAAGATCTCTCCCGAGCGCCCATGTCAACCTTGGCTAGAGATAAGATCTCTCTCGAGTGATCGTACCAACTTCGGCTAGAGATTAGATCTCTTTCGAGCGATCGAGTTTCAACCTCAGTCAGAGATAAGATTTCTTCTGAGCGACCGTACCAACCTCGGCTAGAGATAAGATCTCTTCCGAGCGATCGAGTCAACCTCGATTAGAGATAAGATCTCTCTTGAGTGCCCGTGTCAACCTCGGTTGGAGATAAGATCTCTTCCAAGCGACCATGCCAACCTCGGCTAGAGATAAGATCTTTCTCGAGCGTTTGAGTCAACCTCGGCTAGAAATAAGATCTCTTCCGAGTGACCATGCCAACTTCGACTAGAGATAAGATCTCTTCCAAGCGATCGTGTCAACCTTGGCTAGAGATAAGATCTCTTTGGAGTGACCGTGCCAACTTCGATTAGAGTAAAGATCTCTCCCGAGCATCCAAGTCAACCTCGGCTAGAGATAAGATCTCTCTCGAGTGACCGTGCCAACTTCAAGTATAGATAAAATCTCTTTCAAGCGATCGTGCCAACCTCGGCTAGAGATAAGATCTCTTTCGAGCGATCGAGTCAACCTCGGCTAGAGATAAGATCTCTCCCGAGCGACCGTGCCAACCTCGGCTAGAGATAAGATCTTCTTCGAGCGTCTGAGTCAACCTCGGTTAGAGATAAGATCTCTTCCGAGTGACCGTGCCAACCTGGCTAGAGATAAGATCTCTTCCGAGCGTCCGAGTCAACCTCGACTAGATATAAGATCTCTTCTGAGTGATCGTGCCAACCTTGGCTAGAGATAAGATCTCTCTCAAGCGATCGAGCTTCAATCTCAATTAGAGATAAGATCTCTTTCGAGCGACCGTGCTAATCTCGACTAGAGATAAGATCTCTTTCAAGCGTCCGAGTCAACCTCGGCTAGAGATAAGATATCTTTCGAGCACCCATGCCAACCTTGGCTAGAGATAAAATCTTCTCCGAGAGACCATGCCAACCTCGACTAGAGATAAGATCTCTTTCGAGCGACCGAGTCAACCTCGACTAAAGATAAGATCTCTCTCAAGCGATCGTATCAACCTCGGCTAGAGATAAGATTTCTTCCGAGCGACCATGCCAACCTTAGCTAGAGATAAGATCACTTTCGAGCGACCATGCCAACATCGACTAGAGATAAGATCTCTTCCGAGTGATCGTGCCAACCTCGGCTAGAGATAAGATCTCTTTGGAGCACCTGTGTCAACCTCGGCTAGAGATAAGATCTCTTCCGAGCGACCGTGCTAATCTCGGCTAGAGATAAGATCTCTCCCGGGCATCTAAGTCAACCTCGGTTAGAGATAAGATCTCTTCCGAGCGACCATGCCAACCTTGACTAAAGATAAGATCTCTTTCGAGCGACCGAGTCAACCTCCTCGGCTAGAGATAAGATCTCTTCCGAGTGCCCGTATCAATCTCGACTAGAGATAAAATCTCTTCCAAGCGATCGTACCAACCTCGGCTAGAGATAAGATCTCTTCTGAGCATCCAAGTCAACCTTGGCTAGAGATAAGATCTCTTCCGAGTGACCATGCCAACTTCGACTAGAGATAAGATCTCTTTCGAGGGATCGAGCTTCAACCTTGGTTAGAGATAAAATCTCTTTCGAGTGACCGTGCCAACCCTCGGCTAGAGATAAGATCTCTTTCGAGCGTCCGAGTCAACCTCGACTAGAGATAAGATCTCTTTTGAGCGACCATGCCAACCTCAACTAGAGATAAGATCTCTCTCGAGTAACCATGCCAACCTCGATTAGAGATAAGATCTCTTCCGAACGATCGAGCTTCAACCTTGGCCAGAGATAAAATCTCTTTCGAGCGACCGTGCCAACCTCGGCTAGAGATAAGATCTCTTTCGAGCGACCAAACTTCAATCTCGACCAGAGATAAGATCTCTTTCAAGTGACCATGCCAACCTCGACTAGAGATAAGATCTCTCTCGAGCATCCGTGTCAACCTCGGCTAGAGATAAGATCTCTTTCGAGCAATCGTGCCAACCTCGGCTAGAGATAAGATCTCTTCTGAGTGCCCGAGTCAACCTTGGCTAGAGATAAGATCTCTTTTCGAGCGATCGTGCCAACCTCGACTAGAGATAAGATCTCTTTCGAGTGTCTGAGTCAATCTCGGCTAGAGATAAGATCTCTTCCGAGTAACCGTATCAATCTCGGCTAGAGATAAGATCTCTTCCGAGCGCCCGAGTTAACCTCGGCTAGAGATAAGATCTCTTCCGAGTGACCGTGTCAACCTCGACTAGAGATAAGATTTCCTCCGAGCGACCGTGCCAACCTCGGCTAGAGATAAGATCTCTTCTGAGCGATCGAGCTTCAACCTCGACTAGAGATAAGATCTCTTCCGAGCAACTGAGCTTCAACCTCGATCAGAGATAAGATTTCTTCCGAGCGATCGAGCTTTAGCCTCAGCTGCAAGAGATAAGATCTCCCCCGAGCTCTAACCTTGGCTGTAGGAGATAAGATCTCTCCCAAGCACCCATATCAACCTCGATTGCAGGAGATAAGATCTCCTCCGAGTGATCGGACCAATCTCGACTGTAGGAGATAAGATCTCCCCCGAGCATCCGTATCAACCTTGGCTGTAGGAGATAAGATCTTCCCCAAGCGATCGAGCCAACCTCGGCTGCAGGAGATAAGATCTCCTCCGAGCGTATCAATCTCGACTGTAGGAGATAAGATCTTCTCCGAGCAACCGATCCAACCTCGACTGTAGGAGATAAGATCTCCCCCGAGCGCCCGTATCAACCTCGACTGTAGGAGATAAGATCTTCTTCGAACTTCAACCTCGACTAGAGATAAGATCTCTTCCGAGCGACCGTGCCAACTTCGGCTAGAGATAAGATCTCTCCCGAGTGATCAGGCTTCAATCTCGGCCAGAGATAAGATCTCTTCCGAGCGACTATGCCAACCTCAGTCAGAGATAAGATCTCTCTCGAACGATCGAGCCAACCTCGGCCAAAGATGAGATCTCTTCCGAGTGACCGAGCTCGAACCTCGGTCAGAGATAAAATCTCTCCCGAGCGATCGAGCCAACCTCGACTGCAAGTGATAAGATCTCCCCTGAGTCGATCTCGACTGCAGGAGATAAGATCTCCCCCAAGTCAACCTCGACTGTTGGAGACAATATCGCTTTCGAGGAGCTCAACCTCCAACCTCGACCGTAGGAGATGAGATCTACTTCAACCTCGACTGGAGATGAGATCTCCCCCGAGCTTCAACTTTAGTTGGAGATGAGATCTCCCTCGAGCTTCAACTTCAACCTCGGCTAGAGATAAGATCTCTTCCGAGCACCTGAGTCAACCTTGGCTAGAGATGAGATCTCTTCCGAGCGACCGTGCCAACCTCGACTAGAGATAAGATCTCTCCCGAGCGCCCGAGTCAACCTCGGCCATAGATAAGATCTCTTCCAAGTGATCGAGCCAACCTCAGCCAAAGATAAAATCTCTTCCGAGCGACCGAGCATCAACTTCAACTTCAACTTTAACTTTGGCTGAAGATGAGATCTTTTTCGAGCTTCAACCTGAATCGGTGCAGAGCCCTAAAGAGGGCTTCGACAGTCGCCTTTTCTATACTCTCTTTCTTCGAGTTTCGAACTCAAGAGTGGAGGGACTATTGTTGGGCATAAACCCTGCTCCTATCGAAGTCTAGTCCGATGCTCAGCCTAACGCAATCGATAGCCATGGAAGAGCTTCAGCGATCGAGTCTTAGCCGAATTCCTTCAACCGACCGAACTTTTCAGTAACCGAATCCTAATCGAACTCCTTCAGTCGATCGAACTCCTCGACGATCGAGCCCCAATCGAACTTTCTAGCGAGCGAGTCCTAGTCGAACTTCTCAGCAGTCGAATCTTAGCCAAACTTCTTCAGCCAGCCAAACTCCTCTGTGGCTGAGCTCCGATCGAACTTCTCAGCGACTGAGCTCTAGTCGAACTTCTCAGCGGCCGAGCTCCGATCGGACTCCTACAGAAGCCGAACTCCTTTCGAGCTTCTCCTCCTATCGGACGCCCATGAGAGCCGAACTCCCTCCGCGCTCTTTTGATCGAACTCCTACAAAAGTCGAACCCTTGCCGAACTTCTCCTTCAACCAAACTTTTCCTTAGGAGTCCGAGCTCCCCCGAAATGGATATATGCCAAGGTTCTTCACCAACCAATGTATGCTTTCTCAGAGGTACGGCTATTAAATCTTGACGAACGATCACCATCAGTCTGCCATGGGCGATGCTATCGGATGGTATGATCGTCACCATCAGTCTGATGGTACCTTTTCCTCCGTAATCAGTCCCATGCGGCCCACGGTCGGACGATATGGTCGTCACTCCAGCCTGGCAACACCACTCTCTCCGTACCGAATCTCATGCAGCCTAGAGCGGTCCGCTATCAGATGGTATGGTCGTCACCATCATTCAAGCTTCATCTATAAAATGGGATCTTTCAGATATGCTTTCTAGAGGCTCTAAGCTCTCTTCTTTCCTCTAAAGCTAAAAGCTCACTTCTCATTCCCGAGCACTCCATTTTTGTTGGTCAGAAGAGCTGACTTGATCATCGGAGGGTCTCGTTGGAGCCATCATCATCGGCTCTGGATGGAACTTTATTTTGTAGGTCACTGATGATGATCTCATCCTCCTCCACTTCAGCTCGATACGACATCAACCAGATTCTGCACCAATAGGAGGTATACGAGAGTTTATGAAGGAAGAAGAGAGGAGGGTAAAGGATGAACTTCTATTTGATAAAATTTTTTGAGAGATAAAGGAGGGTAGAAAAGGGTTCTCTCAATCTCTCTTTACCCCTCACTTATTCAATTTTTTCTATCCCCGATTTGGAGTGTAAAGGAGAGGAAGGTTTAAGCTCAAGTTTTATTTTCCTAATTTTTTCTTAATAAAACTTCTAAATTACAATGAGGCCATTTTATAATCTCTTCCTAATTGCATGGACCAACTCTTTGCTCTTTGCATAAGTCAGAAATCTCAATCTTTCGGTATATGGAGCAAGTGTATATTACATAAAAATATTTAATAAACTTGTTCTAGATAATAAAAAATATTATCAATATTAAGTAGTATATATATTAATGAGAAATGATATATTTATCAAAATATACATAAAAATTCTTTTACTCTTTTTTTAACCCATCTATCCAAATAAAGATAATATATATATACTTCTTTACCCTTCCTCTTCCTTTCTAAATAAGGATTTATTAATTTCCTTACCCTATCCTTCCCTCCCCACTATTATCCTCCCCTCCCCTTATAAACCCTTGGGTACCCCCAATCCAAACAAAGTATAAACTAGTTAAAGACCCACGCATTATGCAAGACGGATAATTATGGCTTATAAATATTAAATTTTTTATAATAAATATTCATAATAAAAAATTTATTTTATAAAATATTTTATTTATTTATTATATATATTATATTTTTAATTAATTTATAAAATATTATTATTATTTTATCTTCTTTCTTCTTGCTCTCATACTTTTTACGTGCTTGTCGATGCCGCCGCACCTCCTGTCACCCCACTATGGTTCTCCTTCTCTCTCGACAAATATTTATTCCAATTGCACCCCCGCCCCTCTCTCTTTTTTCATATCCTCTCTACGCCCGCAGGTGCCACTCCACCCTCTACTGCCCCACCACCGCTCTTCTTCTCTCTCGATAAATGTCGATCCCGATCGCACCCCCCGGCGCCCTTATTGATACCACCATCCCATGTGCCACCACTGAAGAAAGGGAGAAAAATTCTTTCTCTTCTTTTTTTAAATTTTTTTTTCTTATTATTTTTATTATTTTTATAAAATAATATTTTTTAATTATTTTTCTTCTTTCTACCTATTCTCCATGCTCACCGATGCTGTCCCACCTACCTACTGTCCCAATAAGACTCTCCTTCTCTCTTAGCAAACATCAATCTCGATTGCACCCCTACCCCTTTACTTCTCATATCTTTTTTATGCCTGCCGGTGCCAGCCCATCTCCTTACCGTCCCACCACCGCTCTTCTTCTCTCTCGGCAAACACCGATTCTGATCGCATCTCTCAGCGCTCTAGCCAGTACCGCCATCCTTAGTGCCTCCAATAAAGAAAGAGAGAGAAACTTTTTTTTTCTTCTTTTTCTCTTTTTCTTTTTTCTTTCCATAATTATTATTTTTTTCTTTCTCAATTTTTGGTCGGTACTCACCTTTTCTTTGTTCCTTGCCTATTGAATACTCATAACACCATCATTTTTAGTTTTTTATATCATCCAAAAAAAACTAACTGAACATCAAAAAAATAACAATAAGAAAAAGTTAAAAAAAATTATTTAGAATAGATATTATCAATTTCACCTTTCTTTCGGAGAATGGAAGGGCTCAGTTTTGCGACCCACCCTTTGCTCGCCTATGGTGCCCCTACCACCATCCTCCAACTGAGAGAGATAGAAATTCAAAAAGAGGAGTGGAGAGAATAAAAAGCGACATACTTCATCATTAGTATATTATAAACTTTTGGAGGCTATTAAATGCAGAGATTTACTTTCAAATCGATGGAGTATCATGCTCGATTCACTCAAAACATATTAGTTTAAAAAATAATAAAAATATTATTTTAAAAAATAAATTAGCATACTATTATTTTTAAAATTAAAAAATGATATGCTATCTTTTTAAAAATAATAAATTAGTATTTTTAAAAATAATATTATTATTTTTATAATATTTTATCTTTTAAAAATAATATTTGTTTAAAAAGAATGTTGTTTTCATCTTCTATCTCTTCTCTACTTTTATTTTTAAAATATTATTTTTTTAATTTTTAAAATACTATTTTATTATTATTTAAAAAATATTATTTTAAATTAATAATAATAATAAAATAATAATATTTTTTCTCCTCCTCTTCTAATATTTTTTTTCTTTTTTTTGCCTCCCTTCTTTTCCTGTCGTCACCTTCTCCCCCACCCCTGCTGCGTGAGGCCTAAGTCATGGCCGTCCGCATCGCCCTCATCGTGGTGTCGCCCCACTACCATCTGCACCGCACCCATTGTCTGCCACCACCACTAGCTCCCTCAGACGTCATTGAATTCGCTAAGATTTGCGCCACCGATAGCTGCGGTAGAGGAGCAGGTAGCGCTGCCACCACGATCGCCACCTCGCTCCTATTGACTTCATCCCTCCTGCACGACTACTTCACGTCCAACTCCAAGTCAGATTCTTCTACTATAAAAAAATATATATATTTTCGATTAAATTATATTTTGATAAAAAAATTATAATTTTTATCGACTAAATTATAATGATTTATTATTAAAAAAAAATATTGATGTTATTTGAGATGCCTCATAAAAAAATTGATTATCATTTTTTTTATTTTGATCAGAAAAAAATCGATGCACTAATCCATCAAAATTATTCACAATTAATTATAATTTATTTAATTTATTTATTTTTTAATTAAAATTTTAATCGTTAAAATTATTGATGATAAATATATTTTAAAAATTTTAATTTCTCGACTATTTTTTTCGTGGGTAATTGGAGAAAAAAATTGTAGGCGCCAGGATTTCACGTCCCGCGAATTCTCCTCCCACTACCTCGATGTCTGCCCACCCGACTCCCGTGCCACCAAAGCCCTGATCCGGCCCTTGCCTCCGCCTCCCCGTGCCACCGAAACCCTATCCGCCCCGTCCCTCCGCCTCCCCCCTTCCCTCCCTTGCCTCCGCCTCTCTCACGCGTTCCCCTTCTCTCACGCGCGCCTCCCCCTTTCCTCCCCCTCTCTCACGCCTCCCCCTGGTTCGCTGGGCTCTGACTCGATCCCTAATTAAAACACATCCGTCATCCGCAAGGGTTGGCTTGGCGTCTCTCGGCCTGCACCGCCTCTCTGATGCTAAAGGTTGTCCCTCAACGCCGGTCGCCGGTCGAAGCAAGGGGAAGGGGAGCCTGCTATCGTTAACCATTCTATTGAGGTACTATGATCCTCTCCTCTCTCTGGGATTTTTTCTACTGCTCCATCACGGCCTCCCGTTAAACCTCCCTCACCGCCGCCACTGCCTCGAGCAGGACCGGCGGCAGCATCACCTTCTTCTTGCCGCTGCTGGACTTCCTGGCCCATCGCTGCTCCGCCTTCTTCGCAAAGCCGATCCGGTTCTTGAGCCGGATCCGTGCTTGCCGGTTGTTGAAGGTGGGTCGCCGGCGGTGGATGCCTGAGGTCCGGCCGGTTCTTGAAGGTGGGTCGCCGGAGGTTTGGCCAGGGTGGTGGCGGCGGAGGAGGAGGAAACCTCCTCGGAGCCATGGCCCTTTTGGACCTTTCATGGCTCCAAACCAGACCTTTCCAGGGTGGCGGTGGTATCGCCGATACCACCGCAGGCCCCTGATGATGCCGGTGCCAAGCCGGTGAGAAGCTGCTCCAGCTTCTACCGCCAGGGCCGGCCAAGAAGGGTGGTGTTTTCTATAGAAAGATTTGGTGGGGTGGGAGATGGCAAGACTTCGAACACCGAGGCGTTTCGGAGGGCTATGGATCATCTTAAGAAGTTTGGAGACAAGGGTGGGTCTCAACTCAATGTTCCAAAAGGGTGATGGGTCACTGGAAGCTTTAATCTCACCAGCAACTTCACTTTGTTTTTGGAAAAGGGGGCAGTTATCTTGGGGTTACAGGTATTCAATGATAAAGTAGCTCTTGATTTTTTATGATTGGACTAATGGTATTGTTTTGGAGCAGAAACTGGTCGTCGTCGGAGTCCGCTGGAGTTGAGGCCGATGAGGTCGCCGCCGTGGATCTGCAAAATAAAGTCCTGTCCGAAGCTGGTGAGGGGTGGCTCCGGTAGGACCCTCCGACGCTCAAGTCAGCTCTGGCCAATAGGAAATGGAGTGCTCGGGAATGAGTTCCGGAGCTTAGAGAAGAAGAGGAGAGCTTAGAGATCAGAGAGATTTTTAGTTCGCGTATCTGGAGGGTCCTTTGTAGGTGGAGCTTAGTTGATGGGGACGGCCATATCGTCGCATGGAGTTCGGTATGGAGAGGAGGGCGTTGTCAGGTGGATGGTGACAGTCATACTGACGAGTCGTGGGCCGCATGGAGTTCGATACGGAGAGGAAGGTGCCATCAGACAGATGGTGACAGCCATACTGGCAGGTCGTGGGCCGCATGGGGCTGATTACGGAGAGAGTGGCGTCGTCAGTAGTGGCGGCCATACTGTCCAGTCTCCTTCGCCCAGAGGAGTTCGGATTTGTAGGAGAGTTCGGCTGAAGGGAACCTCGGAAGGAGTTTGGCTGTAGAGAAGTTTGGAGGAGCTCGGGGGAGGGCCGCTTGGGGAGTTCCGCCGAGGGGGCGACCGCTGAAGAGTTCGGACGCCGGGGGATTTCGTTAAAGCTCGGCCGTTCGGAGTCCAAGGAGCTCGGCCGCTAAGCAGTTTGGCCGTCTGAACGGGTTCGTAGAAGCTCGGACGCTAGGAGTTTGAGGAACTCGACCGCTAAGCAGTTCGGCCGGTTGAACGGGTTGGAAGAAGCTCGGACGCCTGGAGTTCGGCTGAAGCCCGTCTGCTGAAGCTCTCCTGCGGCTACTGGTTGCATTAGGCTGAGCGTCGAGCTAGACTTTGGCGGGAGTGGAATTTATCCCCAACACTAGCCCCCCACTCCCGAGTTCGAAAATCGAAGGAAGGGAGTGCAGGAAAGGCGACTGCCGAAGTCTTGCTCTGAGCTCTGAGCTGGCCTAGGTCGAAGCTCGGAGGAGATCTCATCTCCAGCCGAGGTTAAGGAGGCTTCGTCCACTGCGATCGAAGCCGGAGGTTGCACTCCTCGGGGGCGACATTGTCTCCTACAGCCGAGGTCGACAAGATAGCTTTCTCTAGCCGAGGTCGAAGTTAAAGCTCTCCAGCCGAGGTTGACACGGTTGCTTGGGAGAGATCTTATCTCTGGCCGAAGTGGTTGCTCGGGAGAGATCTCATCTCTGGTCGAGGTTGCTTTTCGAGAGAGATCTTATCTCTGGTCGAACTGCTCGGGAGAGATCTTATTTCTAGTCGAGGTTGCTTTTCGGAAGAGATCTTATCTCTGGTCGAACTGCTCGGAGAGATCTTATCTCTAGCCGAGGTGGTTGCTCGGGAGAGATCTCATTTCTGACTGAGGTTGCTTTTCAGGAGAGATCTTATTTCTAGCCAAGGTTGCTTTTCGGAAGAGATCTTATCTCTGGCCGAACTGCTCGGGAGAGATCTTATCTCTAATCGAGGTGGTTGCTCGGGAGAGATCTCATTTCTGGCCGAGGTTTTTTTCAAGAGAGATCTTATCTCTGGTCGAACTGCTCGGAGAGATTCTTATCTCTAGCCGAGGTTGCTTTTCGGGAGAGATCTTATCTCTGGCCGAACTGCTCGGGAGAGATCTTATCTTTAGTCGAGGTGGTTGTTCGGAAAAGATCTCATCTCTGGCCGAGGTTGCTTTTCAGGAGAGATCTTATCTCTAGTCGAGGTTGTCAACGGTCGCTCGGAGAGATCTTATCTCTAGCTGAGGTTGACTTGGTCGTTCGGAAGAGATCTTATCTCTGGCTGAGGTTGTTGCTCGCGTTAGGACGAGGTTCTCCTCCTGTTCCTAACGGGCTGTTATTAACTGCTTCTTCCTAGTAGCGCATCCCCTTTCAAGGTCGTGGTAGGGTTGTTCCTCCGTGTTTCTTCGGTGATAAGTCCCGAGGTGGACGACCTCCTCATGGTGGCCTTCTCAATTTGGTGCAAGCTCTTGTTGCTGGGAGATGACGAATCGCTGATGCACCAAGCTCCTCCCAGGGGCAATATGGATGATGCCGTAAGGTGGCCGACCTCCTTGCAGTCTCTGGCAATGGCAGCGCCCTTGGCCGATCTTTTCCTACTTCAGGCTGGTGCCGGAGAAATTTACCCAGCTGCCCCTTTTTGACGAGCTCTTTAATCTCATCTTGGAGCTGAATGTATTCCTCAGTGGCGATGGTAGGAGCATTACTTGCTTCGATCGCGCACGCTTGGGGAGGTCGTGGTCCTTCCGGTCTTGGCAGCTGGTCAGAATTTGAGTTCGAGGAGCGTTGAGGGGGGCGCAGCCGTGAAACCTTTCGGGAGGGCTTCTTCGCGTCCCTCTGTTGGGGCTTCCTCGGTGGCGAGTTCGAGGAGTTCGGGTCCGTCTGTTTTCGGAGGGGGTCTGCGAGCACGGTCGAACTTCATTTCGTTCGGAAACCTATGGTGCCACTTCGTCGGGGCTTCCTTGGAGTCATACTCGAGAGGGAGTCCTCGCTTGCCCTGGGGCGGTTGTGAGCTCGGTTGAACTTCGTCTCATCTTGTATGAAATCTTTGTAGGAGGCTTCCTTGGTGGCGTACTCGAGCGGGAGTTCGGCCTCACTTGCGCCGAACTCCATTCCGCTTGACGAGCTTCGAGGTGAAGTTCGGTCTCACTTACGTCGAACTTCATTCCGCTGACGAGCTTCGAGGCGGAGTTCGGCCTCACTTGCGCCGAACTTCATTCCGACCTCTTGGTGAAACCTTCTGCGGGAGATCTTCTGCTCTTCGTTTCTCCTTCCTAAGGACGATCGGTATGCCCAAATGCTCTTCCTTAAGGCCGGTTCCTTGCGTCCTCATGGCGGGTTCGCTGACAAAGTCTTCGCCAGAGGTTGTCGCATGGTCTGTATCATCTCGGCGGGGCCGCGAACCCGATCAGCAGGTTGAACTGCTCTCATCTGCGGTGGCTTCGGGTGGAGCCTGAGCCGCCGGGGCTGCAATGGGAGCAGATGTACCTGGCGCACAGGATGCCGATCGCCGAGTCGAAGCTCTCCTGGAGGCATTTTCTCTTCGGAAGAGAAAAGGGAGATCTCCGGAGAGGGAAGAGAAGAGTCGCCGAGCACTCCTTTAAGAACAAGGGAATCTTGAAGGTTCAGTCCCTTCTTCCAGCGCCAATCTGTTGGAGCATAAACTGGTCGTCGCCGGAGTCCGCTGGAGTTGAGGCTGATGAGGTCGCCGTCGGAGACCTGCAAAACAAAATCCCGTCCGGAGCCGGTGGGGGGTGGCTCCGATAGGACCCTCCGACGCTCAAGTCAGCTCTAGCCAACAGGAATGGAGTGCTCGGAAATGAGTTTCGGAGCTTAGAGAAGAAGAGGAGAGCTTAGAGATCAGAGAAATTTTAGTTCGCGTATCTGGAGGGTCCTTTGTAGGTGGAGCTTAGTTGATGGGGACGGCCATACCGTCGCATGGAGTTCGGTATGGAGAGGAGGGCGTTGTCAGGTGGATGGTGACAGTCATACTGGCGAGTCGTGGGCCGCATGGAGTTCGGTACGGAGAGGAAGGTGCCATCAGACGGATGGTGACAGCCATACTGGCAGGTCGTGGGCCGCATGGGGCTGATTACGGAGAGAGTGGCGTCGTCAGTAGTGGCGGCCATACCGTCCAGTCTCCTTCGTCCAGAGGAGTTTGGATTTGTAGGAGAGTTCGGCTGAAGGGAACCTCGGGAGGAGTTCGGCTGTAGAGAAGTTCGGAGGAGCTCGGGGGAGGGCCGCTTGGGGAGTTCGGCCGAGGGAGCGACCGCTGAGGAGTTCGGGCGTCGGGGGATTCCGTTAAAGCTCGGTCGCTAAGCAGTTTGGCCGTCTGAACGGATTCGTAGAAGCTCGGACGCTATGAGTTCGAGGAGCTCGGCCGCTAAGCAGTTTGATCGGCTGAACGGGTTGGAAGAAGCTCGGACGCCTGAGGTTCGGCTGAAGCTCGTCTGCTGAAGCTCTCCTGCGGCTACTGGTTGCATTAGGCTGAGCGTCGAGCTAGACTTCGGCGGGAGCGGGATTTATCCCAACAGGTATAATGGTAGGCATCTGGATTAGCAGAACAGGGAGTTATAGTTTGTAAGCAATCAAAGGTATTTTGATTATTACCGGTAATTCTATGTTAATGGAGGATCTCTCTCTCCCTCTCTCTCTCTCCCCCTCTCTCTCTTTTAAATGCTTTGGTGTTATTGCTAATGAGAAACTGTCATTGTTTTCTGAATTATACCTTTGGATTAGAAACAATAAAAGATTATGATTATCTCATCCTCACTTATTCATTCATTTATCTTATCCTTCAACTTTAGATCGCTTAGATTCATTTCTTAATTCTTAATCAATTTAATGTTCTTTTTTTCATTTGCAGGCTTTTTGGCAATATGGCGATAATGACTCTTGAGAATAGGCTATTCATTTTTCTTTACATCTATCATCTGCGATGGCCCCAAATTTTTTGTTAGGCTCAATAGCAAGGGGGCATATGAATGTGGTGGACTTCATTGATGAGGTTTTAGCATATTGTGCGAGGAACTTCAATGATCATCATCACATCATACTACTATTTTTCTTGGGGATATTCGTGTAGAGCGGTGTATGTTTTTATGTTGACATTCTGTGCAACTATTTTTGCATTTATTTCTATGAGCATAGGAAAGATATAGAAGATGGGTATGTACCGTTACTACCACGTCATTGTGGGTATTGGTACTTGTTGGGGATAAATCCCGCTCCAGCCGAAGTCTAGCTCGATGCTCAGCCTAATGCAACCAGTAGCCGCAGAAGAGCTTCGACAGACGGGCTTCAGCCGAACTTCCAGCGGCCGAGCTTCTTCCAACCCGTTCAGTCGGCCGAGCTTCGGATTCCCAGCGGCCGAACTTCTCAGCGGACGAGTCTTAGCCGAACCACTTAGCAACCGAAGTCCTTCAACCGGGCCTCAGCCGAGCTTCTTCGGGCCTCTCAGCGGCCGAACTCCTTAGCGGACGTCCATCGGTCGAACTTCACCCGATCGAGCTCCTGCCGAACCCCTCCAGCCAGCTGAACTCCTCCAGCGGCCGTCCCTTCAGTCGGCCGAGCTCCTTCAATTCCAAGCGGCCGAACTTCCAGGCGACCGAGCCTTAGCCGCGCACCTTCGGCCAGACGCCTGCGAGAGCCGAGCTCCTCCCAAGCTTTCCCTTCGGCCGAACTCTCCTACAAGTCCGAACTCCTTTGGACGAACAACGAGACTGGATGGTATGGCCGTCACTACCGACGCCACTCTCTCCGTAACCAGTCCCATGCGGCACCTACCCAAGAGACTGACTCCGTCGAACCTCGAGCGGCCCGCCAGCACGCGGCAGCAGCTGTCACCACCAACCCTGCCACGTACGGCACCACCCCAAGAGACTGGCTCCGCCGAACCTCGAGTGACCCGCCAGCATGCGGCTGCAGCTGCCACCACCAACCTTGCCGCGTACGGCACCTCTCCGAGAGACTGACTCCGTCGAACTTCGAGCGGCCCACCAGCACGCGGCAGCAGCCATCACCATCAAGCTCCGCTATAAAAGGGCCCTCCTCCAGATACGCTAAGGTTAATGTTTCTTATCTCTCAGCTCTCTTCTTCTTCTCTAAGCTCCGGAACTCATTCCGAGCACTCCATTCCTGTTGACCAGAGCTGACTTGAGCGTCGGAGGGTCTTGCTGGAGCCACCCCCCATCGGCTCCGGATGGGACTTTATTTTGCAGGTCCCCGGCGGCGACCTCGGCGGCCTCTACTCCGGCGACCTTCGGCGACGACCAGTTTCTGCACCAACGGTACTCTTTTCTTGCTCTATGGCATGATTTCCTATGGATTTACACATTTTGGGACGTCTGGATGATGTCCATGTATAGGATGTTGAAAATGCTATCAATCAGGAATTTCTTGGTGATGCTACTAGATCTTCTTAGGCTGGTTTACATGATACCTTGGCAGTCGTATTCCAGATTGATCATGTTGCTGGCGTGTCTCAGACTGGTTTTGCCATTGTTGTTATGCCATTCTGCTCCGTAGAACCACTTGGCGGGACAACTGGAATATGATGACAATATGTGAATCAGTCTGGGATATGCCTGCCAAGGCATCATGTGAACCAGTCTGGGGAGATTTAGTAGTATTACCAAGAAATTCTTGATTGAGAGTATTCTCAATATCCTATACATGGACATCATCCAGACGTCCCAAAATATGTCTAAATCCATAGGAAATCATGCCATAGAGCAAAAAAAAATACCAATACCCACAATGATGTAGTAGTAATCATCCCTATGCTCATAGAAATAAATGCAAGAATAGTTGTACAGAATGTCGACATAAAAACATACGCTGCTCTACATGATGCCTTGGCAAGTGTATCCCAGACTGGATCACATGTTGCCGGCGTATTTCAGACTAGTTCTGTTGATGTCCAACCAGGTGGTTTTGCTGATGTCCTGCTAGGTGGTTCTGCTGTTCCCTGGCTAAGCTTGCCCTAGGCTGGTTCTGCTTATGCTTTGAGTGCCTAGGTGGAGCCACCAGCTAGCAAGGGATTTGTTGCCACTATGGCTATTAGAGATGTTGCAAATGACTTTACTTTGACTTTCAAAGATTGTTAAATACCATGGTTCTGATTTTGTGGATTGATGTTTCTTATTTTTTTTGACTTTGTGGATTTTGCTGATGTTCAATCCATACATTTTCTTTGACATAGCTAAATGATCCATGATGCCGAACTTGTGACTATAACTACTTTCTGATATTGTGAGGTTAGTAAGTAGCAAAGATATATATATATATATATATATATATATATATATATATATATATATATATATATATATATATATATATATATATATATATATATATAATATGTGACAAGCAGTATTTTGTTGGTGTAAGAAATATAAATAAAAGAAGAAAATTCAATTTTATCTTTCTATCCTTCGAAGATGTCTGCATCATGAGGAAAAAGAAAATTCTCTATATGCCTTGGAATATTGAAGGTTTTTTGCTACATTCCATCTCTTAATATTTCAAGCTTTTTGCAAAGAGTGTGGTATTTTGTTTGCGCTTGATTTGTTTGAAGTAAATATTTGAACTCATTATTGCTTCATGTATTTGATCTTTTACAAGGATGTACAAACCTTCATTATATTCAGGCCATTGCAGTTTCTATTCCCCTGCTCCTTTTCTTTTCTCCTTGGTCTTCTATATCTTGCTGGGATAATTAGCTTCTAGTTAGCTGGTGATGTTCACTTTACCATCCTTTGATCCTTACGTCTCTTGTTTTCACTCTTGTTCTCTTTCTAATATAGCATTATGTCACCCATGCTAGATAACCATAACCAAGCAAATGGTCGGCGTGTTTAATTAAATAATATTTCACTATAATGTGACATTGTGCTGACAATATTGGACAATTGAGTGTTCGCTTACTGGGAGAACAATAGTGAGTTTACTGGTTGACTTCTGGTTGACACTATTGATCAGAGGAAGAGAATCGAGTTGTGACTCTAGAATTTTATATGTTGTAAAGTGCACAGTAAAGGATGGCCATTATATTGATCCATCTAAGTTGGAGATCTTTCTCTCAACTCACTGTTGTTGCTGTGACACTCAAAATCTCTGGCTCAAACTCAAAGCGGATGGCTGCTACTGCAGATGAGTTGATTGGTTGGCCGAAGTGGTAGGTCAGAATGGCAATCCTTAGTTTTCTAGCTGTTAAGTGTTAACATAGCAATATAGAAATTTACACCTTTATTCCTTGCTCCAAGATGATGGACAATTAGAACATTATCTTTTAATTTGTTGTAGAGTTTGAAGGTTTTGGAAGCACTTTTAATTCCTTCAAATGCTTGCGTAAATTTGGTTTGTTGGAGGAGATTTTTGGAGATCACAATCTGATGGAAGGTTTTAAGGTACTTTTTAGGATCTTGGAGTAAAAGGTAATCAAAAGCACTTCTTTGGGACAAATATATCTGATTATGTTCTCTTGCCAAAAAGCATGTCCAGGATGGTCATTGGGTAAACGACTGCTTATTGTTGCAGTCACCATCTTAATACATGATGGTTGCATCAGCCAGTTGACTTCAGATGAAAAGCTTTCAACAATTTTAGGTCAACAAAAAGGTTAGTAAATATACAAGGACAATTTGCATCATGGATTCTGGATCTTTGGGGAGGTATACATACTATGAAATGGTGGTCCTCATTATGAAAATAGCTGTTTCTTCCGACAATGAGTGGTTTATAATAAATCTTGGTTGAATTTGACATGATGAACACTGTCAACCGGGTGTCAAGTGTACATGTTCATAGTGGCTGCAATAGAGGGTATTGGTCTGTTCAGCCATGTGGGTCATAGTTCTCATTGATGTTTTAAGACTCTTGTCTAAGTGAGTGCTGATGGGAATTGGTTTGTAGAGGATTCTTTCTTAGAAAGCTTGTTTTTTGGAATACACACTTGTCTAGGAAATGCCACATAAAAGTTGCCCTTGTATCAGGATGACTTGCAGTAGACTAGCTTTCTAATGCCCGTCTAGATTTTTATGCTCTTTCAAAAATGTGTTTTTCTATTGTGATTTATGCCAATGATTTTGTGAACACCTTTTCTCGTTCCATTTGTTGGGATATATTGCTGATTTCACATGGGAATTTCAGGCAGGTATTTATTTGTGAACAAAAGCTTTGTACTGGATTACAACTGAATCAACACATAAGCACGGGTGATTCAGGGGTGGACGGTAGTAAGAGTGAATGTGGTGGCTTTATGGGGCATCCCATGTATGAATTCTGCAGTAACCCATTTTATGGAGATAATGAACTGTACATGCATATGTCAACATAACATCATACTTTGCCATATATGCCAAAGTTCTTTTTTTCTTTATCTGTTTTTGGCTCTTAAACTGATCAACTTATACTCAGAATGTTATGTTTAGCATCTACTGTTACCTTGACAGGCAACATCCTAGCCAATATTATTATTATAGAAATATGATGACTTAAGAGGTATGATTAATACACTCAAATATTATTTTCTGGTAGCAGTTTTAGGGGAATGTTAGATCTATACGCAAAGTGCGGACGAGTGCATCATGTGGTGTGGGTGCTACATGTACCTCTTATTTTTGGTCCTGTCCTTATAGGTCACGTGATCTGCTGGGACGTGCTGTGGACCTTGCAAAAGTAACCGGCTGGTCTACTTGGATATCAGCACACAAATCTAGCATTTTCTGAACTTTTTTGAATTTTTTTTCATCCTTCGGTTGTATTGCTAAATGCTAATCCACACAGATGCATTTCAGCCAAGAGCATTTCCTATGTAAGAATGAGGCATGCTTGGCAAAGAATTTTGTTGTGTTCCAAGCTGAAGCTGAAATAAAGGTAAGTCTATTCACTGAATATATGCAGCAACATATCCTCTTTAATTTTTCTTTGTAGTGTTAAATATTCGATCTCAGTTGATATGATGTTAAAATATGTTCAGAGGCATAATAGCATCGAGCGTGGGGGGGCACATGTCCCATTCTAAGCAGAATGATTCACTTAAGGTATGCAAAAATTGCAGTGTCATGTCCTTTTGCTTCTTTCATTATAAAAATATTGTTATGGTCTTCCGAATGAGTATCAAGGATATCATTTTTTGGCTAGTGTTAGTGCAGAATTTGGTTGACGCTGGATCGAGCTGGAGTGGAGGAGAATGAGATCATCGTTGGTGATTTGTAAAATAAAGTTCCGTTTAGAGTCGGTGGTGATGGCTCTGGTAGGATCCTCCGACGATCAAGTCAGTTCTTTTGGCCAACAAAAATGAAGTACTCAGGAGAGAGTTCGGCAAAGCATTTAGAGGAAGAGAAGAGAGTTTAGAAAAAACATATCTGGAGGATTTCTTTTATAGATGGAGCTTGAATGATGGTGACGATCACACTATTTGGTAGCGAGTTATTCGAGATCGCATGGAATTTGGTATGGAGAGAGATGTCGTCGGATTGGTAGTGGTGGTCATGTCGTCCGATCGTGAGTCACATGGGGCTTATTACGGAGAGAGCGGTATCGTCAGATTGGTAGTGGTGGCCATATTGTCAGGTCGTGGGCCGCATGGAATTTGTTACGGAGAGAGCATTGTTGTCAGACCAATAATGACAGTCATGCCGTTTGGTAGAAGCATGCATTCAGGATCCGACTGAGCTGGAGTTCGGAAAGAGGTTGGCTCCTAGAGGAGTTTGACTGAGCTGGAGCGATCCAGAAGAAGTTCGATTCTTGGAGGCGTCTGATTGGAGGAGAAGCTCAGGAGGAGTTCGGCGAGGCTTGGCTGTTGAGGAGTTCGGCTGGCTGAAGGAGTTCGGCTAAGGCTTGTCCGCTGAGGAGTTCGGTCGGGGTTCGGCCGCTGAGGAGTTTGGTCGGGGTTCGGCCGCTGAGGAGATCGGTCGGCTAAAAGAGTTCGGCTAAGGCTCGTCCGCTGAAGAGTTCGACCGGCTAAAAGAGTTTGGCTAAGGCTCGTCTGCTGAAGCTCTTCCGTGACTACCAGTTGCATTAGGCTGAATATCAGATTGGACTTCGGTGGAAGTGGGGTTTATCCCCAATAATAGTTTTCTTACTTTCGAGTTTGAAATTCGAAGGAAGGGAGTACCAAAACAGGCGACTGTCGAAGTCCTTTTTCGGGCTCTGCATCCGTTGAAGTTAAAGCTCGGGGGAGATCTTATCTCCATCTGAAGTTGACATTGAAGTTGAGGTTTGAGGGATCCCGTTTTCAGCCGAGGTCCGGGAAGATCTTGTCTTTTGTTAACGCTGCGATTGAAGCTCGGAGGAGATCCTATCTTCAGTCGAGGTTAAAGATGAAGTTGAGGCTTGAGAGAGATTTCTTCTCAAGTCGAGGTTGAAAATGATGTTGAGGCTCGGGGGAGATCTCATTTCTAATCGAGGTTGACTTGGATGCTTGGGGGAGATTTTATCTTCAGCAGTCGAGGTTGAAGGTTGGGCTCGGGAGAGATCTTATCTTTAGGAGTCGAGGTTGAAGAAGATCTTATCTCTTATTGAAGCTCGAGAGAGATCTTATCTTCAGCAGCTGAGGTCGAAGGCTGAGCTCGGGAGAGATCTTATCTCCAGCGGCCGAGGTTGGGCTCGGAGGAGATCTTATCTCTAGCGGCCGAGGTTGACTCGGATGCTCGGGGGAGATATTATCTCCAGCAGCCGAGGTTGAAGGAGATCTTATCTCTTATTGAAGCTCGGGGAAGATCTTATCTCCAGCAGTCAAGGTTGAAGGAGATCTTATCTCCTGTTGAAGCTCTGGGGAGATCTTATCTTCTGCGGTCGAGGTTGGTCCGGTCACTCGAGAGAGATCTTATTTTTAGCCGAGGTTGATTCGGACGTTCGGAAGAGATCTTATCTCTGATCGAAGTTGACTTGGGGGAGATCTTATCTCCTGCGTCGAGGTTGGCCCAGTCGCTTGGAAGAGATCTCATTTCTAGCCGAGGTTGACTCGGGCGCTTGGAGATATCTCATCTCTGATCGAGGTTTGAAGATGATGTTCAGGCTCGGGGGAGATCTCATCTTCAGTCGAGGTTGACTTGGACGCTCGGGGGAGATCTTATCCCCAACAGCTGAGGTTAAAGGTTGGGCTCGGGGGAGATCTTATCTCCAGCAGTCGAGGTTGAAGGAGATTTTATCTCCTATTGAAGCTCGGAGGAGATCTTATCTCCAGCAGTCGAGGTCGAAGGCTGAGCTTGGGGGAGATTTTATCTCCAGCGGTCGAGGTTTGACTTGATCGCTCGAGGGAGATCTTATCTCCAGTAGTTGAGGTTGAAGCTCGGGGAGATCTTATCTTCTGCAGTCGAGGTTGAAGTTCGGGGGAGATCCTATCTCCTACAGTCGAGGCTGATTCGGGGGAGATCTTATCTCCTGCAGCCAAGGTTGGCCCGGTCGCTCGGGAGAGATCTTATCTCTAGCAGTCGAGGTTGACTTGGACGCTCGGGGGATCTTATCTCCAGCAGTCGAGGTTGAAGGAGATCTTATTTCCTATTAAAGATCCGGGGAGATCTTATTTCAGCAGTCGAGGTTGAAGGGGATCTTATCTCCTATTGAAGCTTGGGGAGATTTTATCTCCAGCAGTCGAGATTGAAGGTTGAGCTTGGGGGATATCTTATCTCCCGCAGTCGAGGTTGGCCCGGTCGCTCGAAAGAGATCTTATCTCTAGCTGAGGTTGACTCGGGCGCTCGGGAGAGATCTTATCTCTGATCGAGGTTGACTCGAGGGAGATCTTATCTCCTGCAGCCGAGGTTGGCCCGATCGCTCGGAAGAGATCTTATCTCTAGCCGAGGTTGACTCGGGTGCTCGGGAGAGATCTTATCTCTGGCCGAGGTTGAAGATGATGTTAAGGCTCGGAGGAGATCTCATCTCCAGCTGAGGTTGACTTGGACGCTCGGGGGAGATCTTTTCTCCGGTAGTCGAGGTCGAAGGTTAAGCTTGGGAGAGATCTTATCTTCAGTAGCCGAGGTTGAAGGTTGGGCTCAAGGGAGATCTTATCTCCAGTAGCCGAGGTCGAAGGCTAAGCTCGGGGGAGGTCTTATCTCCAGCGGTCAAGGTTGGGCTCAGGAGAGATCTTATCTTCAACAGTCGAGGTTGACTCGGACGCTCGGAGATCTTATCTTTCGTTGAAGCTCGGAGGAGATCTTATCTCCAGCAGCCAAGGTTGAAGGTTGAGCTCGAGGGAGATCTTATCTCCTATGGTCGAGGTTGGTCTGGTCGCTTGGGAGAGATCTTTATTTCTAGCCGAGGTTGACTCGGGCGCTCAGGAGAGATCTTATCTCCTGCAGTGGAGGTTGAAGCTCGGGGGAGATCTTATTTCCTACAGTCGAGGCTGACTCGGGGGAGATCTTATCTCTAGTAGTCGAGGTTGAGGGAGATTTCTATCTCCTGTCGACGTAGAAGCTCGGAGGAGATCTTATTTCTAGCAGCCGAGGTTGACTCGGTCGCTCAGAGGAGATCTTATCTCCAGTAGTTGAGGTTGAAGCTCGGGAGAAATCTTATCTCCTGCAGCCGAGGTCGAAGATTAAGCTCGGAGGAGATCTTATCTCCAGCAGTCGAGGTTGAAGGAGATCTTATCTCCTGTTGAAGCTCGGGGGAGATCTTATCTCCAGCAGTCGAGGTTGGAGCTCGGAAGAGATCTTATCTCCTGCAGTCGAGGCTGACTCGGAGGAGATTTTATCTTCAGCAATCGAGGTTGAAGGTGGAGCTCGGGGAGATCTTATCTCCAGTTGGCGAAGACCTTGAAGCTTGGTTTTCGACTTTGCTCACGTTAGGATGAGGTTCTCCTCCTATTCCTAATGAACTGTGGGGGCACATAAAGGTTGTTGTCAGGGCCTTTCCCCTCATCTCATCTAAAATGAATGAGGCCTTCGACTTTGCTCGCGTTAGGATGAGGTTCTTCTCCTGTTCCTAACGGGCTGTGAGGGCAAATAAGGGCCGTTGTCAAGGCCTCTCTCTCCATCTCGTCTAAAATGAATGAGGCCTTCGATTTTGCTTGCGTTAGGATGAGGTTTTCCTCTTGTTCCTAATGGGCTGTGGGGGCATATAAGGATCATTGTCAGGGGCTCTCCCCCATCTTGTCTTAAATGAACGAGGCCTTCGACAGTCGAGGTTGAAGGTTGAGCTCGGAGGAGATCTTATCTCCAGCAGCCGAGGTTGAAGGTAAGCTTGGGGGAGATCTTATCTCCAGCAGCCGAGGTTGAAGGAGATCTTATCTTCCGTTGAAGCTCGAAGGAGATCTTATCTTCAGTAGTCGAGATTGAAGGTTGAGCTTGGAGGAGATCTTATCTCCAGCGGCCGAGGTTGAAGGTTGGGCTCGAGGAGATTTTATCTCCAGCAGTCGAGATCGAAGATCTTATCTCCTGTTGAAGCTCGGGGGAGATCTTATCTCCAGCAGCTGAGGTTGAAGGTTGGGCTTGAAGAAGATCTTATCTCCAGCAGTCGAGATTGACCCGGATGCTCGGAGGAGATTTTATCTCCAGTAGCCGAGGTTGAAGGAGATTTTATCTCCTGTTGAAGCTTGGGGGAGATCTTATCTCCAGCAGTCGAGGTTAAAAGAGATCTTATCTTCTATTGACGAAGATCTTTAAGCTCAATCTTCGACTTTGCTCATGTTAGGATAAGGTTCTCCTGTTCCTAACACGGCCACCTTCGGTCATTTCTTTCCTGTCATCATATAATTCTTGCACTAGGAAACAATAATGCTGAAATGAAGGAGTTTTATTGAAGGTAGATTATTGGTAATACATCCTCAGATTTTTTGAGTTTCAAGGTCGTGGAAGTATTATTCCTTTGAGCTTTTTCAGACGATAAGTTTCGGACTGGATGACCTCCACCACTTCATACGGGCCTTCCCAATTTGGGGCAAGCTTCTCCTAGCTCTAAAGTTGAGAGACGACGACTCGTCGAAGTACTAAGTCTTCCACTTTGAATGTCTTACTTCTAATTTTGGAGTTGTAGTACCGGACCACCTTTCGTCTGTAGGCTGCCATTTGGATGTGGGTTTCTTTCCTTTTTTCTTCCAGCAGATCGAGGTTAACTCTGAGGTCCTATGGGTTGTGTTGCTCGTTGAAGGCCACGACTCGTGCTGACGGGAGCTTAAATTCAATCGGGAGGACTGTCTCCGTGCCAAAGGCCAAGGTGAATGGTGTTTTCCCAATCGACAATTTTTGTGTAGTTCGGTACACTCAGAGGACGTGATAGAGTTCGTCCACCTAGGCTCCCTTTGCTCTGTCGAGCCTTGTTTTGATGCCTTGTAGTAGAGTCCGATTGGTCACTTCAGCTTCTTTATTGGTCTGTGGGTGAGCTACCGATGTAAAGTGATGGGAGATATTTAGGTTTTCACAGAACTCGGTGAACCTCGTCTAAGCGAACTGTCGTCCATTATCGATTATGAGAGTTTGAGAGAGACCAAATCGATAGACTATCGACTTCCAGACGAAGTTCTGTACCTTGGCCTTGGTAATCTTCGCTAGTGGTTCGACTTCGGCCCACTTGATGAAATAGTCAATTGCGATCAGGAGAAACTTTCGCTGTTCTGATGTCGTCGGAAAAGGGCTAAGTATGTCCATTCCCCATTGCGTAAATGGTCAAGGTGTACTTCGCAGAGTAAGCTCGGAGGTCGGCTGTCTTTGTACGTTTGCATTTTTCTGACAGCGGTCGCATTTCTTAACATACTCCATGGAATCATGAAACAAGGTCGGCCAATAGTATCATTGTCGAAGTAGTTTTTGTGACAGGGACCTAGCTCCTACGTGACTTCTACAAAGTCCCTCGTGCACCTCTCACAATGCGAGGTTGGCCTCTGAAGGTTGGAGACATTTTAGCAGCGACAGTGAATATGACCTCTTATACAACCTGTCCTCGTATAAAATGTACCAGGAGGCTTGATTTCGGAGTTTTCGAGCTTCTTTCGGATCATGAAGAAGGACTCCCTTCTTGAGGTAGGCGACCAACGGATCAATCTAGCTCGGCTCGAACTTCGTCTGTAGGACGACTTGGGATTCCTCTAGGCTTGGGCACTTCAGAGTCTCCAAAAATATTTCTTTGAGCAGTTCGGCTGGGATTGAAGTGGCCAACTTGGAGAGAAGATTGGCTCTTGCATTTTCTGCCCTCGAAATCTGTCGAATGTCGAAACTGCCGAAGGCCGAAGTCAAATTCTTCACTTTTCCAAGGTATTTCATTATGCTTTCCTCCTGCGCTTCGTAGCTGTCATTAATTTGGCCGACCACCAATTAGAAATCGCTATAGACTCGAAGTCGATCTATTTTCAATTTTCTTGCTATTTTTAATTCGGCGATCAACACTTCATATTTGGCTTCATTGTTGGTCGCAGGGAATTCGAAGCGTAGCGCATACTCGGCGACGACTCCCTCGGGACTGACCAAGAGCAACCTCGCACCAGTTCCAACAGAGTTGGACGAATCATCCACGTGCAGAGCCCAAAAGCCTTCGGGAAGGTCGGCACTTTCCTCGGAGAGGTTCGGTCGCGACAGCAGGGTGCTAGTCTCGTTCTGTTCAAGCTCGGCTTCAACTAGAATGGTACATTCTAATACAAAATCTGTCAATATCTGGGCCTTGATCGATGGTCGGGGTCGATAGTTGATGTCAAACTCCGTGAGCTCGATTGTCTATTTTGCGATTCTTCCGAAAGCATTCGTTCGGTGAAGGACTGCTTTTATTGATTGGTCTGTGAGGACCATTATGGTGTGCTTCTGAAAATAATGTCGGAGTCTCTTAGCAGCAATTAGAGGAGAGTAAGTCAATTTTTCAAGCCTAGAGTATTTGGTCTCCGCATCCCTTAGGATTCGGCTTACGTAGTAGATCGATCGCTGCATCTTTACTTCTTTCTTGATCAGGACTGCCGTTAGGGTCATCGGGGAGACTGTTAGGTACAGGAATAATTTCTCTCCGGATTCGGGCTTTGCCAGCAGTGGGGTGAGTCGAGGTAGTTTTTAAGCTCCTCGAACGTCCGTTGGCACTGCGTCGTCCTGTAGAAGTTCTTTGGTTGCCTGAGAACTTGGAAGAAGGGCATACATCATTCGGTCGATCTTGAAACGAAGCGATTTAGGGACGCCATTTTTTTAGTCAGGCGCTGGACTTCTTTGATCATTTTCGAAGCAGTCATCTCCTGAATGGCCCGTACTTTCTCGGGGTTTGCTTCAATCTCACACCTCGACACCATGAACCTTAGAAACTTTCTAGAGGTCACACTAAAGGCGTACTTGGTCGGGTTCAGTTTCATCTTGTGCTTTTTGAGTGCGCCGAAGGTCTCTTCAAGATCAGCGAGGTGGTTTGTAGAAGCTCGGCTTTTGACGAACATGTCATCCACGTACACCTCCATATTGTGGCCGATCTGCTCCTTGAAGATCTTATTGATCAGATGTTGGTATGTTGCCCCTGCATTTTTGAGTCCAAAGGGCATGACTCTGTAATAATAAAGACCACAGTTAGTAACAAAAGCGATTTTCTCCTCATCCTCAGGTGCCATTCGTATTTGGTTATAATCGGAGAAGGCATCCATGAAGGTGAGGAGCTCATGATCCGAGGTTGTGTCCACCAGTTGATCAATCCTGGGTAGGGATAGCTATCTTTCGGGCAGGTCTTATTCAGCTTTTTGAAGTCAATGCATATCCTCTACTTGTTCGTCTTTTTGACGAGGACCACGTTTGAGACTTAGATCGGATAATTAACCTTCCAGATGAATCTGGCTTTGTGGAGCTTATCTACTTCGGCGATTGCTTTCTACCTCTCTAGGGCGTGGTGGCGCATTTTTTTTTATTGGCCGATGCTTCGAATCAACGGCCAGCCGATGTTCCATGACCTCGGCGTCGATTCTCGCATATCCGTTGGGGTTTAGGCGAAGATGTCCGCGCTTCTCCTGAGGAAGGTAACGAGTTGCTCCCGAACCTCGTCTTCTAAGTTGGAGTCGATCTGCACCGCGTGCTCCACGTTTTCGTCGTTTAAAGGTATAGAGACGAGGTCCTCCATAGACTCGCTTCGCTCTTCAGTGAAGTCGTCGCGGACATCCAGCCCATCAACAAGATAAGGATCGGATCGCTCTTTCTTATGTAGGGCGATTGAGTAGCAGTGCCTCGCCAGAGCCTGATCTCCTCTGACCTCTTCGATCCCGTGACTTCTCGGGAACTTCATCTTCAAATAATAGGTTGATACCATTGTTCGAAGTGCATTTAGATCAGGTCGGCCGAGAATAGCATTATAGGCAGACGGAGTCCTCACGACTAGAAAATTGATCTGTGCCTTAGTCAATTTCGGACGTTGCCTTGCAGTCATAGCCAAAGTTGTTATACTCTCAATTGGTACGACATTGCCAACGAATCCTATCAAAGAAGAGTTCATAGGTTCCAAGCGGTCATCGAATAAGGACATTTTTGAGAAGGCATCGTAAAATAATATGTCGGTCGAGCTTCCATTATCTATTAAAATGTGGCGTACATCATAGTCGGCAATGTTTAAAGAGATTACAACCGCGTCGTTGTGCGGTAACTGGATTCTCTGGGCATCCGCCTCGGTAAAGGTCATGGGTTCCTTGGTCCTCCGTCTCTTCACCGATTTCTCAGATTCGCTGGCCTCTTCTTGCTGAAGCCCCTTCGAGATAGTATTGATGACGTTGAGAGGCGGCCGATCTTCTTATTGGTCCTCCCCCCTTGGTGGCTTAGGCTGCGATAACGCCCTTAGCCGATCTTCCCATCCTTCGGGCCGTCTCCGCAGGAATCGATCAAGTCATCCTTGCCTGACGAGCTCCTCGATCTCATCCTGAAGTTGGATGCACTCTTCTGTATCGTGACCGTGGTCACGATGATAAAGGCAGAACTTGTTGAGATTGCGCTTGTCGGGGTGAGAACGCATCCTCTCCGACTTTGGCAGCTATTTTCTGATTTTCATCAGCACTTGGGTTTTCAGAGCATTAAGAGGGGCGTAATTGTGAAATCTTCGTTGGGGAGAATCTCGGCGCGCCCTTTCATCGGGGCTTCCCTGCCTCCGAGCTCGGGGGGGAGTTCGGATTCGTTTGCGCTCAGAAGGAGTCCGAAAATGCGATCGAGCTTCACTCGACTTTCCTCGCCAAACATAAATTATTTAATAATTCAAATTTAATTATTAATACAAGGATCAATAATTCTAAATTATTTAATAATCTCTCTTGAGACTTATTAAAAATATTAATTAAAATCTATAATCTATCTTTCAATAGTAAAATAGATTTCAATTAGTTCATTAAGCACAGTGATTATTTTCAAGATTCTATAGGTCAAATCTTTTGCTTTCGCTTCAATTATTATTTCTATGATGCTTATTATTAACTCTAATTTATAATTTTTCTTTTCAATATCAATTATAAATCAAAATCAATCAAGTATCAAAGATAATAATACTTAAAAGCATTAAGTGTAAATAACAAGCAATTGCATTAATAAAAAAAATTAATACAAGATCTGAAATTAAAATTGAATCTAAATTACATCAGGTATCCTAGCTAGAAATTTAGCTTTTCATCATATCAAAATCAAACTCAAGTTTACTTGAATAAAAATTCAAAATCATCCTAACAATGAGTTTTAAAAAATAAATTCAAAGTAGACAAGGAAAAAAATTAAAAACTTTGAAGGAATTGTAGAGTCGAACGAATCCTCTCTTCAAATCTTCTAGATGCTCCAAACTCTCATTGCTTGATAACCAGCTTTTAAAGATAATTCTCCTCTCCCTTTGCTGGTGTTTTAGGATCCTTAAATAGGACTAGGGCTAGGGTTAAGATGATAATTTCTCATGATTTTATTCTATATATAATTCTTTTTATTTGGTATAGAATCTCTCCTTTGGATAGGCTTCAAGCAACCACCAGCCATCTACTCCTTATGTTGTCCAAATTTTTTGATTTTATTTTAATTTTTATAGTAAAAGAAGGAAAGAAGGCATGGTTAATTAGTGGAGAAGGATTCCTTCCTTCTTAAGCCTTCCTGGATCCACAAAATCTGCAAAACAAAGTAAGGTTTCAGCTACCCAAATCAGGTTTTCTAAGAATTGGTCCCAACTCTTTCCAAATTTGCTCTTCATGCAGAATTAGTTTGGACTCTAATTTTCTACTATTTAATTTTTTTCGAGATGGCTCTTTGCCATCTAAAATTGATTGCCATAACAGGTCTTTGTGCCAAGAAAAACTAAGAAGAATCTAGGTGTATCGGGTGTTTCTTATTTTATCCAATATTGTTACCGACTTCAATCTATTGTAGCTACTTCATCTAGAATCTAAATTTAATTCTATAAATTATGTTTCTTTCTTGCTTCTCTCAAAATTCTGCAGGATCTAGTCTTGCTCAATTTGGAGTCCTATAGCTTATCTTTTAGGGATCTTCATTGTCAAAGTATATAGAATTTAGATTGGTTGACAAGATGAGAGAGATTAACTGCTTGATTTATTTTTTACACTTTGATTTCTTTTCTTGCTAATGATGCCAAAAAAAAGATAAGGTGTAAGGTCCATTGATATCTTGATTTGATTATTCTATTTTGAGATGGACTCTGATTTTGATGCAAGATCCTGATGACTCCGGATGATAAATTCTGCTGAATTTGACTCAACCAATTTCACTTAATTTGACCTTTAAAATATGGTTAAGCCCAATAAGATGTGACCTAGCTCAATTACTTGCAAATGACATAAAACATATCGAGTTCTTACATTTATTTAGTTAATTATTATACCAATTTCATCAAAATTATTAAAACTAATAATAATAATTACTACAAAAATGTAACACATCAAATACTCCCAAATCTAAGTTTTTGCTTGTCCCCAAGCAAAAAAAAAATCTAAATTAAAAATGGAGAATCTAAAATAAAAGTTAATGCTAAAAACTTTATTTAATATTAATATACTTAAGATCCATCGAGACATAAAGGAGTAATTTCTATCCAAATGCCATGGCTTAACCACTTCAATCTAAAATCGAAAGGCAAATCCAAAAGCTAACTATTCTAAACTCATTCAAACTCAAACAAAATCACGCACAATCAATAGCTATCCTGCTTTCTTTAGGTTTTAATAAAATAATTCGGTTCAAACATCCAACCCTGCATGCAAAATCCTATCAGTCCATCTCCACTAGTACAAACAACATATATACTCCAGAGATTAATAGGACTTTTACATGTTAAAATGGAATGCAAGCACCAAGAATGATGGTTATGGTCATATAAGTGAAAATAAATTAACCACAATAAATCAAAGCATACTCAATTATTTATACTTTACATCCCTTTCTTTATTTATTTTGTTTTATGCTTTCAAAATAGCCTATACACTTCGGCACTCTTCCTTAAGTCATCATTTGTCTTTTTACGTGAATACCAACATTAGTGATGAAGGCATCCGATTACTCAGTAAGTCATATACTTCAAGTGTTTTGCATACTCATAATTCAAGCCACTATTTGACGTAAAAGCAAACATGGGGCTCATGAATACTTCTAGTTACTAGGAAACATGGGGCTCATGAATACTTTTAGTTTTTAGGCAACTTGAAATAGAGGAGTAGATTGTGCTCTCTTTATTTTTTTTCTCATGAAAGGAATACTAAAAAAATTCAGTGTGCTCTAACCATTGTAATCAATTTATTCTCAAAAATTATGAACCGTAGATATGAGATAGGATGGAAAGAAAATACAAGGGATCAAAAGGGTATAGCAAAGAAATGCCTATGTCATTTGTCTCAAGTAAATTGTCTACATTTCATTTCAACAAACACAACAAAAACTCACAAACTGGATTGGTGAAGCAAGGTAATTATCTCCTATACGAGATTTTATCTAAGAATTTACAAGTTTAAAATAGTCAATCCTTGAATTTGACTTCTAAATTCAAAGCTAAGATAGCCAAACACAAAGGCAAAATCATCCCTCCTCTATATCCTTATAAGTCATCAGTGAATCAACATCCCCTTTTTTTATTTTATTATTTTATTATTATTATTATTATTATTTATAAATAAATAAAATAAAACAAAAATAAAGACAAAGATGTAAGCATAATGGCAATCTTATATTACTAATACAAAATGCTCATGCAAATGCAAATGCACTCCCAAACCTAAATTAGACATTATCCTTAATGACAAGATCACCATTACAATACATATTATAGCAAGACATTCTTAAGGTTAGGGATACTCTCTTTTGTGGCGTGCTTATATGCTTGTACGAGTTTATAACTCATCCTCAATCATTTCACCTCTCTTGTCTTCTTCAATGTGCCTATAAAATGTAAACAACGTTCATTCAAACTTTGGAAATATAGTAAAGATAAAAATCAAGATTGACTCAAAAAAAAAAAAAACTTTGATTGCCTCCTAAGAAGCACTAGTTTATAGTCGTTAGCTTGACTATCCCAGTGTATTATGTTAGCGATATGGAGGGTTTTGGTTGCTCAAATCCTCCATCTATGTATTCTTTCAACCTTTGCCCATTGACCTTGAAGGTCCTATCACCATTCTTCAGCTCAACAGCTTCATATGAAAAAACTTGTACAATCTCAAATGGACTTGACCACCTAGATCGGAGCTTATTTGGAAATAGCTTTAGGCGAAAGTTATACAACAATACCTTTTGTTCTACTTGAAATTCATGCTTCATAATATATTTATCATGCCATCTTTTTCATTCTCTCCTTATAAATTCTTGCATTTTTATATGCATGGAGGTGGAACTCATCAAGTTCATTAAATTATAGTAATCTTTTCTCTTCGGCAGTTTTCATATTAAAATTTAGCAACCTAGTTGCCAGTAAGCTCGATGCTCTAGCTCCATAGGCAAGTAGCATGCTTTTCCATAAACTAAACGATATGGGGACATCCCAATTGGTATTTTGAATGTTGTTCTGTATGTCCATAATGTATCATCTAATTTTAGGAACCAGTCCTTTCTCGATGAGTTGACAATAGTCTCCAATATTCTTTTAATTTCATGATTAGAGATCTCCACTTGTCCACTTATTTGGGGATGATATGGTGTACCTACACAATGAGTAATACCATATTTTGTAAGTAGAAAATTCAAATAATGATTACAAAAATGCTTACCTCCATCCATGATGATAGCCCTTGGAACACCAAAGTGTGTGAATATATATTTCTTTAAGAACTTGAGCACACTCTTGGCATCATTAGAGGAAAGTGTTATTGCCTCGATTCATTTGGATACACAGTCCACCGCCACCAAGATGTATTGATTTGAATGAGAAAGTAAAAAAGATCCCATAAAATCTAATCCCCACACATCAAATAGCTCTACCTAAAGGATATTAGTTAGTGGCATTTCCTATCTAAAAGAAATATTCTTGTTCTTTGACATCGGTCATAAGAAAAAATAAAAGCAATAGCATCTTTAAATAGGTTAGGCCAATAAAAACCACATGGTAATACTTTAGCAGCTATTTTGCTGGATCCAAAATGACCCCCACACTCTAATGAATGGTAGTATTTTAAAATATTTTTAATTTCATCATCAGGCACACATTTTCTAATTAGTTGATCTGGACAATACTTATATAAATATGGATCCTTCCAAAAATAATATTTTGCATCATATAAAATTTTTTTTCTACTGGTAATTAAATTCAGGAGGAATAATATTACATGCCTTAAAATTAACAATATCAGCATACTAGGATGTGCTAGATATGAGTAATGTAAATAATTGCTCATCAGGGAATGACTCGTTAATGAGTACTTCAGTATCCTCAATTTTTTTACCTAACTCTAATCGAGATAAGTGATAAGCTACAAGATTTTCTGCTCCTTTCTTATCCCTAATCTCTAAGTCAAATTCCTACAACAAGAGCACCCAACGAATTAGTCTTGGTTTCACATCTTTTTTTCAAGTAAATATTTAATTGTTGAGTGATCAGTATAAACTATTATTTTTGCTCCTATAAGATATGGCCTAAATTTATCAAAAGTAAAAATAATAGCAAGCAACCCTTTCTCTATGGTGGCATAATTCAATTATGCATCATTCAGTGTCCAACTCGCATAGTACATCACATGAAGTCTATTCTCCTTTCTTTGCCCCAAGACTGCACCTATAGCGTAGTTGCTTGCATCACACATAAGTTCAAATGGTAAATTTCAATCAGGTGCAGTGATGATACGAGTTGAGATTAATTTTCTCTTTAACCTGTTAAAAGCAACTAAACACTCATCAGTAAATTTAAAAGGCACATCCTTGATCAATAAATTACAAAGAGGTTTGATAATTTTGGAGAAGTCTTTTATAAATCTTCTATAGAAGCCAATATGTTCTAAAAAACTTCTCACTTCTTTAACAGATGTTGGTGGTGGTAATTTTTCAATGACCTCCACCTTTGCTTTGTCCACTTCTATGTCTCTGATAAAATCTTGTGGCCTAACACTACTTCTTTCTGCGCCATAAAATGATACTTCTTCTAATTCAATACAAGATTAGTTTCTTCACAATGCTGTAGAATTTGGAAGAGGTTAGTCAAACATATATCGAAAGAAAGATCAAAATCTAAAAAATCATTCATAAAAATTTTAATAAATTTTTCAACCATGTCAAAGAATATAGACATCATACATCTTTGAAAAGTTGCAGGTGCATTGCATAACACAAATGACATTCTCCTATATGCAAATGTTCTATATGGGCAAGTAAATGTAGTTTTTTCTTGGACCTCAGGTGCAATTAAAATTTAAAAATATCCAGAATAATCATCTAGAAAATAGTAGAAGGAATATTCAGACAATCTCTCAAGCATATAGTCAATAAAAGGCAAGAAAAAATGGTCTTTACGTGTAGCTTTGTTTAACTTCCTACAATCAATACACACACAAAATTGCTCAAGTAATACTATGATGAACTATTTGAACAGGACTCACCCAACTACTATAAAAAATAGGATAGATAATTCTTGCATCAAGTAATTTCATTACTTTAGCTCTAACTACTTCCTTCGTATTAGGATTTAACCTACGCTGATCCTCAATTGAAGGTTTGTAATTATCTTTTATTAAAATTTTATGCATGCATATACTGGGACTAATCCCCTTAATATCATTAATAGACCAACCTAGTGCTTTCTTATACTTTCTCAACACATGCAATAATTTTTTCTCTTGTTCAGTAGATAAATAAGTAGATATACTGTCAGAAAAAATAAATGAGTCTCCCAAGAATGCATATCTTAAGTAAGAAGGGAGTTGCTTAAGCTCAAGCTTGGGGGTTGGCTTAGCTTCTATTGAATCTTCTACTTTCTCAACATCATTTACATCAACATGCTTGATTAACTATTCAAATTTATTTTTAACAACATATAGCATCCTATACTCAATAAGTTATCATCCTAATTAATAACTTATTATTTGATCATAAACACATTTAAGAACCATCCGATAAATCTTTCTTTATTGATTGAGTATGGTTCTAAGAACTTCATCATAACTTAATAGTTTATTTAAGAAAGATAGATCTTTTATAATGAATGAGCCAAATAACTATTATTATTTGATAATTTAAATATAAATTATAATTATCTACAACTTAAATGATTGGCTTTAGAATATATTTTCTAATAGCTACCATCTTGTATGAGAGATCATGGAATAAGATGATGTCGAGCTTCAGAAGATCGATGGAAAGAAGAACATGGCCGACTCATTTACTAAAGTCTTCAGAATCAAAGAGTTCGACAATCATAAATGGAAGATGGGTGTTCGATACTATTCTAAATGGCTTTAGTCTAAGTGAGAATTTTTGAAAGTTATATCCTAAGATCAATTATCTAGATTGTAGATGGTTGAGCTTATTATAATTTATACTTAAATTATTAATTAAATAAAATTATTATTTTAGCTTTTTATCATTTTTTTACATCTTTCTTCTATGAACTCTTTTATGATGAAGTCCTTAGGACTATTTATAATCGAGAAAGAAGGATTTATTATTTAATTTTTAAATCAGTTTGCGATCAAATGATATATTATTATTTAGAATGACAACGTTTATCGAGTGTAGATCATTGTGTGCCATATGGATTGGTTGTCCTCTTAACTAAGAAGTATGGAGATACTTGTATGATATGTAGACAAAATATAGAGGTATACTTCACCGAACATGATCAAATTATGGAGCTTTCTGCTATCAAGAGTTGCTCGTAAAGAATATGGATATAAGTATCCTGTAGATCTGAGATCACCATGGTGACTTGCAAGCAACTTACTATACTTTGATAATAGACTACCTAAATTTTTAATTCAGTGATAGAAGATTTTTGGATGCAGTCAAGTACTTATTTATTCGATGCGTAAGTCAAGATGGGATTGATCCCTCCAAGTATTGAAGAAAATATATTATTATATTTTATTTTAGAAAAATCTTGATTGAGATAATCTATACGATGGATATTAAAATTTAAAATATAATATGGATAATTTTTAGGATTGATGTTAAATCCTAGATCGTCCTTTGAGCATTGAGGTCAAGAGGATGAATTATATAGTAACCATATGCTACAGATTCATGGATGTTACATTGCGACTATTCGATTATCCGGATATTGGGTACCATTGCTAGATGATCACATCGATTGATATAAAAAATTGATTTCTATGCTGCTGACTTAGTATTCGAACCTATGGGGTCACACACAATAGGAGTTTTTATCTGATCTAATGGTTGATTAAGAGTTTCAATGATTTGGGACTCTGTGATCAAGAATTCCGTAGAACTGAGACTCTATGATTGAGAGTCCCATTGGACTGAAACTTTATCTTCTCATGTTCCACTAGGACATGATTATTATTAAAGAATTAATTAGTGATTAGGTTGCTAATTAGCTTAATTCAATTAAGCAATGAGGTTTGGATCAAATTTGATTGAATTAGGTTTGATTGGATTTAATTCGATTAGGTTATGAGATGATCTAATCACTATAAGAGATTAGATTCTGATTTGATCAGGAATTGAACTCAATTAATTTTTAATTTAATTAAAATTTAATTAAGATGGATTAAGCCTAAATTAGTTGAATTTATTCTAGTCTAATTGAGTTTGGCCAAATGGGTTTGGATGAAACCTAATTAGATAAGTCAAATAGTCAAATAAGGTTTGAACTTTCTCTCTTGTGCCTTGACCTTTGACCATGTCCTCTTCCATGCCACTTCTAAAATTTGCATGAGGTTTTCCCATGCAGAAATGAGAGTTGGCACTCTCTTTTCTCTCCCTTTGACCTAGTCCAAGAGTTGAATTAGTTTGAATTTCATCTTGAATTTTGAATTCAAGACAATTGGTTGGAGGTTGGAACTACTCCAACCTCTCAACCTTATCACCTTCCCATGCCCCTTATTATTTTGTCACACACTTTATGAATTGCTCTATGTGTGGGTGCACAAAAGGAGAGTCCTTTTGTGAGTTGGTCGCTTGGTGTAGGCATTGGATGAGGATGGAGCCTCACTTGAATTTTGAATTCAAGTGGGAGGTTGAAACCATCCTTATCCAATCCTCACACGTGTTTTTTCCACTTTTGGTTGCCCATTTAAAGTGATTTTTTGTGTGGGCATGCATGAGTGAGTGAGGAGTCCTTCTAGGGAAAAAACACTAAGTGGGGTGCTAGTTTCTTGGCATGGAAAATTTCAGAGAGAGACAGATTTTCCTACGCCAACTCCTTCCTCTCACGCCATATGTCTATTTTTTTCTCTTTTGGTCACCCACTTTAGATAGGATCAAAGTGGTGTATGTGCGGATAGGAATGTCTTTATGCCTATAAAAATTTGTTTCACAAAAAAATCTAAGGAGAGAGAGAGAGAGAGCGTGAGAGCATTTTTGGTATCAGGATTTTCAAAGAGTCCTTCTACACCCTGCCTTCCTTTCTTAGATTAGATCTAAGTCAGATTGGCAGGTGATTCATGTAAGAATCATAGAGAGTGCATGAGGGACTTCTAGGCATGTGATTTGATAGTTAGAAAAATCCAGTGAGTGGGGACTTTAGGATTTCAGGGTGCCGATTGCCTTAGGATTTTGACCTAAGTTTCGAAAAGTGAGATCAAGTATTGTGAGCATTGGATCTCCATCAAAATTTTCACCCCACCTCATTATCCTCCTTTGTGCATCTTCTGGCCTCCTGGAGCATTAGATGATCGGAAGAAGGTGATCGATCGAGATCAATTAAAATTGATCGATGAAGATTCTGGCGAGGAGCTAGCACATCAGTGGAGCTGATTGGGATCAGGAGCCTCTCCTAAATTTTTAGATTGCGGAGATTATCTACCTGCACTCAGGTATCGTATTTTGAACACCAGTAATAAATATAATTTATTGTTCCTTACATTCATTTTTCTTATAAATATATAATATGTCTTGATCCTAGTGAAGAATTTTTATGATTAGATCATAGCATGCATAGATTAATTAGATTAATCTATTATTTTTTATTGCATTTTATTTGAAAAAAATTGCTCATCTCTCCATAGGGCATCCTAGATAAATCCAACCCTTCCTTTTCCACTTCCAGCAGCCTTCCCCGAGGCACATGGCCACCCGATAAACCCTACAAGCCAAGAAAAAAATCACAAACAAATTCCCAAGGATGATGAAGAAGAAGAGATCTAAAAGCAAAGATGGAGATGATAAGCGGATTCATCGAGAGAAGAGAAGTGATTTGTAGAATCCAGTAAGAAAGAAGAGAGTGTAGTAGAAGAATGCAAGTGGAAGCTCAACCTTGGCCCTCGCCAAGCCCCACAGCATCCTCCACTTGCTCGCCATCAAGAGAGAGATACGTAGTGATTGAGATTGGAGATAGTGGGGGAGGCCTCGTTGGACTTGGAGGGTTTTCAAAACAAACATCCATATGGGAATTAAAGGAATCGATGGATTCTAGAGTATAGTGGACGAGTTGACGTCCCTAGTTTTGCTTAACATGGTCACCCATGGAATTGGTTTTTTTATTTTATTTTATTTTATTTTATTTTTTATTAAAAGAAATCGAGTCTTATTCCTCCCTGATGGATTTATATGTAGGGCATTCAACAGAGTGGCATGTACATCCGAGTCGAAAACCCACCAAAATCCTCTTTCAGCCAAGTTTGATAAGGAGTTTCTGGTTTAGGGTGTGGATTTTATCTTTTTATTTATCTGACCTGGACTTAAAATAAGTTAGATATGTGTCAGGATATGGATTCGGCCATGTTTTAGTGATCGGGGAGGCTGGAAGGGGCCCCGGCAACTGATGGGAAGGGGCAAGCTCGGAGAGCATGGAGTCGACCTAGGTGGTGAGGTCGGAGGGGTTTTAGTGGATGGCCTCAATAGTCGCAAGATGATCAGCAGAGTCTCTATCGATGGCCGACTCCAATCACTCAAATAAAAGAACACTCTATGGAGGAGTATTATGGTGTTGCTAACTTAGCTTCTCAAATAAGTTTTATTGTGCTACATGTATTTCATAAAGAATGCGTAATACCTAATGCCAAAAGGTGCCATTCCTATCAGTCCGTCTGTCCAAAAAAGAAAAGAAAAGAAAAGAAAAGAAAAATGGCAATGGTGAGAGAAAGAGAGAGAAGAGCCATAGAGGTTGGTGGAGTGGAGGCAGATCAGATCTTTTGAGTTTTGAGGGAGAGAAGGGATGTTTACCTTGCCGATGAAGGTGAAGCAGCCACCGAGCTTGGTGATGGCGATGGCGACATTGGTCGAAGCACCATCGGATGCCTTCACAAATCCATCGGATTCCGCTAGCAACACCCCAATGATGTCCGGCATGAAGTCGATCAGCATCTCCCCGAATGACACCTTCAATCTACTCGCTCGATCCTTCGCCATCTCCTTTCTACTCGATCTCAATCCCAAACAAGGCTACAAGAACAAATGAATAGAGACCGAAGAGAAACAGAGGAAGGAGAGGAGACAAGGTCACGGAAGGTGGGTTTATATATAATACAGAGGAGGAAGGGAGAGAGAGGGGTGGGAGGATTTATATGAAGTTATTACTGATTAAAATCTAATTAATTTTGACATATAGATCCCAGAGATTTTATTCCTATTATTTATTATCTTGATTCTTGATACTTTTATGCTATCTTTTTCTTTCATTTTTATTATATATAAAATAATACTCTGTGCGTTACTCGATCTCTTTTCAGGACTTCAAGATTTTTTCTCTAAGGATTGGATGTTGAGTTGGGATTTGGCATTTCGAAAGAACTCTTTCATCTTTGTGATGGTTTTGATTGACTCGATTAGCATAAAGGTGATGACTTTGATGGGGCTTGAGCAGAGATAATTGCTCCAACGATCTATATAAATATTTGGTATTGTACCTCAGCATCTTAAACGATTTTAGTTGTGCCATGTGAAACCAACTATTTCGGCTGTACTAAGCCTCCTATCTTCTGCAATGCTATTTCGGGCTGCTTCTTCTCTCGGCACTTCCATCGCTCTCCAGGGCTCTTCGCCTTTCCTCAATTCAAAATATTATTTTATAAAATGAAAGAAAAAAAAAGAAAAGAAAAAAAGAAAGAAAAAGGAAAAGAAAAGAGAATTTCTATCTCTTTCTTCGGTAGTGGCATTGGGGTGGGGAGTACAGAAGACCAAAGGGTGCAAGAATCCGTTTGTCGAGAGAGAAGAGAAGTGTGGGACGGCAGGAGTGGGGTGGTATATATGCGGAGAAGATATGAGAAGAAGAGAGAAGATAGGGATGCGATCGGGATCGACATTTTTTGAGAGAAGAGAAGGGGAGCCACGTGGGGCAGTAGGGGGGTGACGGGTGCGAAAAGGTGCGAAAATGGAAGAATAAAAAGAAAAAATACTATTTTATAAATAATAATAAATAAATAATATATAAAATAAATAAACAAAAAATTAGTAAAATAATTAAAATGTTAAAAAAATTATTATAATATTTATTAATAAAAAAAATTAATAATTATAGATCATAATTATCTATCCCGTGCAACGTGTAGATTTTCGGGAGTAGTTAAAAATTATGACAAAAGTATGCCCCTTCATCATGGAATCATGTATTTTTTATGAAAATATATAAATTTAAATTATATTGCATGCACAATGATTCTCTTATTATGCTGCACGTGACTATTTATTTAATTTGTGAAAGTTTAGGGCTGATGACACTATTTGTTGGAGGATTCTATTCTTTTTAATTTTAATTTTTATTTTTTATAAGCTTAGTGTATCAATGGATTGTAGATATAAGAGGACACACATAAAAACCAAAAATTTTAGTTAAAAAATCGTAAGTAACCATGCAAAGCAAATATATCGACATAGTTAGACCGTGTGTTGAAATTTGGTTGCAAAATTTGATAATTCCAAATATTGATATGCTTATGTTTTTCATTGGCTTTTCATCAAATTTTTTTCCATCCATTGCTTTTTTTTTCATTCCAAAATTTTCAGCAAATTTGATATATAATATTATAAAATCTATAGTGTAGAATCCTTATTATATATATATATATAATATACTATATATAATATCTAATATATATATAGCAATATAATATAATATAAAGTAGTTTTTCATCGACCGTCTATAGCAAGCAATCCAGGTAAATTAACATCGATTCCAAAGATAATTCTTCCCAACATTTGGCCCTTCTATCAATTTTTTGAGCTTTTTAAAACTAATTAGTTTTTACACGATTCCTCTTGCCATGAAGAGAGAGGCCGATTATTCTTGCGTACCAAAAATTTTAAGGCATCATAGAAAAGGGTACTCATCATCGAGAAGAACACCTAAAAATTTGTAAATCATCGACAATATAGTGGTAAATACGCGAATTCAAATCCAACTGTTTTACGTGTCCTTTTGATTAACCTAAAAAAAATTACTAATCAGGTTTAAAAATCTTTTTTTTAGAATAACCTAGAATGCAAAGAGATTTTAGATCCCTTTTAATTTAGTCTTAGCACATAAAAGGCGGGTTTTGCCGAACCACGAAAGTGTGGGGGAAGAGAGAGGCGAATGGGACGATGGGAAACGTCTTGCTCGCGGGGGAAATTTTCAAGTGGAGCATCGAGGGTACTATCCATCGAGAAGAAACGTGAACGTATTGGTCCGGGAATTTGAGGCTCAAGGATACAGTTGGTAAGTAGCCTTTTTGATAACCTAGAAATTATTTTTTAAAAAACCCCCTTATGCTCTTAGAGAGGAAGGCTGATTTTGTTAAAAGCTGAATGGTTAGGGGAAAACAGTATTAAGCCATGGTTATGGAAAAACAGTATTTTTAATTGTTCATACTATGATTCTAAATCAAATAGTATATATTATGATTCATATAGAATATAGCCTAAATAATTTAGATGAATTTCTGTATGAAGTGATCATATTTAAATTATCAACTCTTGAGCAAAAAAAAAAAAAGGATTTTCCTGAGACATAAAAGTAGAACGACAACACAAGGTGATATTGACCTCAGGATCTCATGTTTCTTTGAGTTTTACCCAAGTTTCCTGCTAGCAAAACTGCATCCAAGTTCGTGCAAAGATATCAGCTAAGATTTAGGTATTATTGTTATTATATAGGATAGATATAGTTAAACCTTGTTTTGGATTGGATAACCCATTACCACATCAAGCAAGAGATGAGGTTCGATTTTGAATGGCATCCGAGTCTTGGTTTGGTCTTTCGGGCTCGAACCTTGGCTTGGATAGGTTGAGGTGGGTATCGGGTATTAGGTGGGGAGTCGTCCTCCAAGACTTTGTTGGTTTTCCCACCCAAAAAAAAAAAAGAAAATGCAAGATGGTTTGGTTTGCTGCATCATGCCGAACAAAATGCTGCAACATGGGTTGTTGGATCTTTTTTTTTTCTTATTTTTTAGGAAAACAAGACCTGAATTTAATTCGATTTATCTTATTAGATATAAGAGAAATAGAATAGTTTGCATAGGCGAACCAATGAAATGTTATGGTACTATTTGTAGAATAGAAAACAGGGGAGTAACATCTTCCCTCCTCCTCCCTCCTTTTCCTTTTCTTTTTTTCAAGATTATTTTGAGTAATGTATTATAGTATTGACGCTTAGGATTGTATAGAAAATACTTTGTGAGTGAGGAAGCCATTATTAATAATGCCAATATCTAAGAAGATTGGAAAGATTTTAAAGGTTTCTTCTTGATGTTATACAGTTTGAGAATTATTTTGGTCCTAATACAACTATTTGACATGTCCATTTTTTTAATTTTCTGGCTATTTTACACATTAAAAGATTTATATTTGGTTTTGTTTCTTGCAGGAGGATGATTCTTTATCCACATCATAAGAACATTCAGATGAGAAAAGCTTCTATTATTTAGTTCTTTGTCTAATGTAGCTTTCTAGTAGTGCTGGGGATATATGATGAATTACATGGCAATCACCAATGGAGAAGAGGTAGCATTTAAACTATTCTCATTTGCAAAATTGTTTTATGCTTTTCCTGAAACTTTTCTTTTTCTTTTTTTTTTTCCCTAAATGTCAAAATGTGAAGGTGTAAAGAAATGATCAATGTTGCCCAAATTTGCCTACATTTTATTTATCTATTTATCAAATTCCAAATCCATGAGACCTATATGTTTATTCATTTTTTTTTTTTTTTTTTTTTTGTTTTCTCAAGAGGGCTATTGATCGTAATACATAGAAGACCACCATAAGACCAAATTATATGTGGAATCCTATATAATTATGAAGGAAGTTGTTTCATCTGCTCGTCGAAGGGTTCATAATTTGATTGGTGTACACCAGCATTCACACAATAAAGAATAATTTGATACGGCAAATATCAGTTATTACAAATTAAGATCTAAAGAAGTAATGATGCCAAACTAGGAAGTTGAATTGCTCGAGCATTTTGCGACAAGATGTCATGTCCCAGGTCTTTTAATACGCTAATTCAAAAGGCAGATGAATTCACTGAACTCGGCGGTAGACTCCAATGACTTGCCGCCTTCATATGTGCACACGGCTTGGCCTCTATAACGGGCATACATTGCAAAGGGTTGTGATTCATCAATCAGAAATATGCATGTACATTTTAGGAAGCTCAGAAATTTATTTATTCATGTTCCCAATTAGTATTATATAGTCCGGACTGATACGCTTGTTTGGTTCTCCTTTCTAGTTCTTGTCATAGCTCCAAATTTTTTCAGTCCCCTGCTTTCTGATGGCGCTTCATTTTCTCATTTAGATGGTCCATTTTGAAGTATGTTATCAAAAAGTGTTCATGTAAGATCATTAATTAATTATATAGGAAATAGATGAAAGAAAGTGCAACGGGGTGTGCCTATTCTCCCATCGAGTGGGCTTGGCTTGACGAAGGAATAGGATTAGCAACCCTTCTTACGATCTCGAAGCTCTTTGGGTTGGGCGCTCGGATGAACCCGTTTAAGAAATTTGCTAACTTGAATGTTTCTATAGTTGTACCGGAGATTGTCATTCTCATTTTTTTTTTTTCCCCTATACTTAATATCTCTTTTCCCAAAATTCTTGAATAGGTTTTTCATGTTCTTATTTTTTTTGGTACAATTCTAGACACCGCCTTTTGAAAAAAAGTTTTCTATGGATTGTCACCGTTCGCATGCTCTTTTATCGATGTTAATTATGTTTTTTTTTTTATTTGATTCCATTATTTTAAATTTTTGATGGGAAGCAAGCTCTCTTCCCTTTTGTCCATTTTGTTTGGTGGAATAATGTTTTTCAGCATAATCCAGGCAATAACTATTTCTCTCTGGATTATTGTCATTGGGTGTTGCGTGTGCTTCCTATGGAAAGAATCAAAAGTTCATCGGATGGATTCCTAGTCAATGATTGTTGCCCTTTAGGTGCCCAGATTTTAGATGTCTTTCCCGTTAAAATGCGCATTGGTGCATCTGAGTGCTCTTCCGTACGGGAGAAGATGATCTCTTGTTCAAATAGTTGGACGATCAACAACTTTTCACGGATACAGAAGCCTATATATTCTAAAGATTTTGAAGCGAGCAGACTCAACTGGTAAATATTCGTATATTGTTCCTTTTATCTCGAACAAATTATAACTGCTCATCTATTGCAACATGCATGGTTGCCATATCTTTGTAGATCAAAGATAACTCTAGACTAAGAATCTCAATGATTAAATTAAATGGATGAAATCAATCCCATCATGCTTATAATAATGTGAAATTAATAATTAGTATCTCATCTACTAACTTTCTTGATGAATCTTTTGAGAATAATTGGACCCATGTGGTCACCGCTACCCTCGGTTCAGAAACTAGTAAATTCCACACGAATGTTCATACTTGATATTATGTTTGCTATTAGTTATTGTTGATGTCGTCCATGCGGTATATGTAGGCATATCAAACTCGAAAAGCGAGTTCATTATATTGACGTTTTTTTGGAATTGGATAAGTCTACCACCCTCCAACCCAATTCTGGTGTAAATGTGGGACTTACTTTGTGTGTGGTGGACCAAGTTAAAGGCAATCATGAGAAGCGAACGGGTACGGCTACAACCAAACTCACTTTGTTTTGAAACATGGGATCTCCATGGTAAGTTTTATGGTAACATAATTATAACATTTTACATTCTCTTGTAGGTCAATTTCAATTTCGTTCAAAGTCTCTTGGCTTGGGGTGGCAAAACTTTTTGCATCTTGAAGATCTCCAAAATCCATCGAATGGCTTTCTTGTGAATGATACATGCATTGTTGAAGCATCAATCGTGGTCCTTGGATCATCCAGCCATCATGACTTTTGATTTTAACTATTTTTTCTTTAAATGTTGATCATTGAACTTTTAAAGCTAGAAGAGGTTGAGTTGATCGAGGCAAACCCATTAAGAAAACTTTAGTAAACTTCTTTTACAATTTCTTAGATCTCTATTCCATGACTAAATTTATCTTTTTGCTACCATATACGCTTCTTAGATTCCATGCAAATAATTAGCAAATTTATCTTATTCACCTAATTTAGAATAGAAGGTTAGTATTACCTCACCATTTAGAGCTTGCTTTGATATTTCTACATGATTGGACTGAAAATCTCATAGGATTCATATGGAGGTATTTAAGTTTTGTTCAATCAACTAAATGCTTCTTAGATTCTGTGCAAATAATTATCAAATTTATCTTCTTCACATGATTTAGAGTGAAAGCTTACATTGATATTCCTACATGATTAGACTGAAAATTTCTTAGGATTGGTGGAGAAATGTATTTAAGCTTGGTTCTATCAACTAAATACCTCTCGATCGTGAAGAAAAAAAGGAAAAAGAAAAAAGAAAAAAATCTACATGGTTTTTTTTTTTTTTTTTTCTCTAGCCGGAAAGCTGGGTTTGGGTTGAGAAAAATTGATTTGGGCCTTAAGAAGATGCAAGAGGGATTGGTCAACCTACCTTAACTTTATATAACTTTTAGCCCTACGCCCTTTAAATAGATGTGCTTCAACCATTAGCACTTCACGCTACAGGGCACGCCCACTGGTCTCCAAAACTAGGGAAAACTAGATGGTCATTAAAAACTATAACAAGAGATGCCCCTCGCCGTGGAATCATAAACGCGAGACTATTTGTTTAACTTGCGAAGTTTATGGGCAGACTGTTTGCTGGAAGATTTTTTTTCTTTTCTTTTTTTTTTTTTTTTTTTTTTTTTTTTTTTTTTGGCTTAGCCTTACATGTAGATAAAATTAATAAAAAACATCGTATCAATATTTTAAATTTAAAAAAAATTCAGTAACCATCTGAGCAAAATTTTGTAATTCAAAATATTGATATGGTATTTTTTCATTGATTTTGTCTAAATTATTCATGATAGATTAAATTTATCCAAGAATTTTTTTTATTTGCCATCAAATTTTAGATATATATTTTGAGCTTTAAATCACTAAGAATTCTACCAAAACTTAATATTTTTTCTTTCATAAGCGTCGCAAATTTTTTGAATTTTTTTTTACATTTTAAAAGTCCCAATCAAAGAGGCAATTAGTTTAACTTTTGAAGTTGATCGACAAACGGATTTTTTTTTTCATAAACTTAGTCTATCACGTGTAGTATAGATAAAGCTAATAAAAAATATCATATTAATACCTAAAAAAATTTTGATAACCATGTCAACAGAAATGGTTAAATGGTATGCTGAAGATTATTTTTCAATTCAAAGTATTGGTATGTTATTTTATCATTGAATTTGTCTATAGCACATATGGTAAATTAAATCAATCTAAGAATTTTTTTTCATTTGCCTTTAAAATAAACTTGTTATATATATATTTTAAAGTTATAAACCTCTAACAATTCTATCAAAATTTAGGTTTCTCTTTCGTAGGTGTCTTAGAATATGACAAACAAGTAAAATTTTTCAAAATATTTTTCCTAATCAAACCGATATCTATCTTCTCTTTAAATTTTAAATCCCTAAAAGTTCTATAAAATTTTGTGTTTTTTTCTTTTAGAATTCTATAATGAATAAGCGAAGAGATCTCTTTCCTATTTATCCCATGTCTTAGCACCATAAAAAAAGGTTTATTTTTTTAAAAAAAATTTGAAAAGGGAGTCTAGACGGAGGTCATCGGTCATTTGGATGGAAGCTACCATCTTGGTGGTTCAAAAAAAAGAAAAAAAAAAAAAGGTTGGGTTTCGACGAACATGCGGAAGGTGTGGGGAAGAGAATAAAAGAAAAAAAAGGTTGCGGAAGGTGTGGTGTGGGGAAGAGAATAAAAGAAAAAAAAGGTTGCGGAAGGTGTGGGGAAGAGAGTAGGGAAAAAGGATGACGAGTAATATCTCTTCTCGTGGAAAAAATTTTAAGTGGAGCATCGAGGGGTACTCATCCATTGAAAATCTGAGTACTACTCCAGGTTTTCATAAAGATTAAATGTTTTTTTAAAAAACTTTTAACCTTCAATGCTATTTTTTCGTTTTTAGAAGTATTCGGAACTGACTTTGTTAATTTTTTTTATTAAACTGAATATAAATTAATTTTGTGTATAACCTGTATGATAGGATGGCACAATAATCCATGGTTATAGAAAACAGTATTTTGATTGGTTCATGCTATATGATTTTAATCTCCAAAGGCATAAAAAGTAGAAAGACAACAGAAGGCATGATCTCATGTTTCTTGAGTTTAACCTAAGTTTCCTACTTGCATATAGGAGCAATACTCCATCAAGTTCTTGCAAAGATATCAGCTCTTTCATTGGTTAAGATTTAGCTGTTATTGTTATCATACAACCACTTTAAGCAAGAGATGAGGTTCAATTTTGATTGGCATCTAAGACTTGGTTTGGTGAGAAATGAGTTGGTCCTCTTTGGGGCTTGAACCTTGGCTTGGATAGGGTGAGGTGTGTATGCGGTATTAGAAGGTGGGGAGTCGCCCTCCAAGACTTTAAAATATATATATATATAAAAGAAAAATTGCTAGGTAGTTTTCCCACGTGTGTGTGTGTGTGTGGTGTGTGTGTGTGTGTGTGTGTGTGTGTGTGTGTGTGTGTGTGTGTCCATCATGCCGATAAACTGCTATTTTTTTTTTTTTATTTTAAAGGAAAACAAGACTTGAGTTTAATTTGATTTATCTTATTAGATATAAGATATCATGTTCTAAATCTAGGACCATGCTACCAAGGGAAATGATCCTTGATAACACGAAGCCTATCGATCATAATTAGTTAAACTTCATCGTAATTAAAATATAATAAGAGATTTAGTTCTATTATTTCTCAAATAAATAAACTAAGATTGGTTCATAGCAACTAAATCTAAAATTAAAAATTAAAATTATATCTTCAAATTTATAATATAATTGACTATAAATTCATAATCATTTAATAAACTAAGTTCATTTATAAAAATTTTCAAGCTTACTATGCAGAACCTCAAGTTTAAATTCTTCATCGGTTCTAATTTTATTCTTCTATAACAGAAAAAAGAAAAATAAAAAGATATGAGCTATACTAACTCCTTATCGGATCAAGTATAAGTTTTTTCATAATTATATAATATTTAAAAAATAATGGATATTATAAAAATAGAATATTTCATAGATCATATAATAAAGCAAGTTATAAAAAATAATCATGCATGTATAAATCATGAAATTTTATAAACATGATTCATAAATCATTCTTATTAGGTATTCGTATTATGTTTCAAAATATTACTCACATATATTCGTACTATGGTCACTTTATACTCATAACAGGGCTAGTATTCTTAATCAGGGCCAGTATTCTTAATCGATAGAGTTCTTATTTCGTATGTTAACTTTATACTCGTTGGTATTCTTATGGATGCTAGCTTCATATCGACCTTTCTATAGGAATTCATTCATAGCTACCCAAGAGCCTTTGAAATCTTGATATATTTTTTTTAAAACATAGATATATATATATAGATAGAAAAATAATAAAATTCATGCTTCATAAAATATGTTATTTTCATAAAATATATTCACAAAATTAATGATTATAATAAAACATATTTTTTCATATCTTATATGTTGATTCTTATTTTATTAAAATATGATTTCATCAAAAATAGTTCATTTGTATGAAAAATATGATAATTTAAAAATAAGTAAGAAGTATAAGATCCACTTATCTTGATCATCTTAAATTCTTAGACTTCTTTAGAAGAATCAGATAATCATATTTTAAATATTAATTTATAATTATTTTTTATTTATTAAATTTAATAAAATTAAATAATAATAAAAGACATGATTGATCAGGTGATCAATCCGATAAGCTATTCGAGCACCAAATTGAGTCGAGATCATCTTGTCGAAGTTAATATGGGTCCTCCAAAGAGGAAGGCATGATTTGGTACTAAAGTTTCTAGAGAGAGCAAGTAGAGAGGAGAGAGAAAATAGAGAGAAAGTGGAGAGATAATCTCTGTAACCATCAAAAGAGATAATCATGATTAGGATTATTGGGAATAAATCTCGCTCCTATCGAAGTCCAGTCTGATGCTTAGCCCAATGCAACCGATGATCACGAAAAAGCTTCAACGGTCAAACCTTAGCCGAACTCCTTCAGTCGGTCGAACTCCCCAATGTCGAGCCCTAGCGGAACCCCTTTAGCTGTCCGAACTTCTCAGCGGTCAAGTCCTAGTCGAATAGCTGTCCGAACTTCTCAGCGGTCAAGTCCTAGTCGAATTCCTTCAGCCGACTGAATTTCTCAGCGGTCGAGCTCCAGTCAAGCTCCCTCAATGGCTGAATTCCTGTCGAACTCTCTAGGAGCCGGACTTCTCTAGAAGCCAAACTTCTTTCGGACTGTTCCTACAGTCGGACTCCTACGAGAGTCGAGCTTCCTCCGCACTCTTTTAGTCGGACGCCTATGGGAGCCGAACTCCTTCTGAACTTCTCCTTCAGTCGGACGTCTATAGAAGCCGAACTTCTTTTGGAGTCGGACTCCTTCAGAAGCCGAACTCCTTCCAAAATTTTTCTTCAGTTGGACGCCTATGGAAGCTGAACTCCTTCCGAATTGCTCCTGCAGTCAGACTCCTTCAGGAGCTGAACTCCTTCCAGAATTCTCCTTCAGTCAGACTCCTACGGGAGTCGAACTTTTTTCGAACTTCTCCTTTGGCCAAACTCTTTTAGGAGCCAAACTCCTTTCGGACTTTTTCTTCCAGCGGATTGCTCTTGGATAATTCCCTCCAGATGTATTCCCTTCAAAAGTCCGAACTCCTCTAAAATTGATATATGCCGAAGTCCACCAACCAATGCCTGCTTTCTCAGAGCTACGGCTATTAAATCTTGACGAACGATCGCCATCAGTCTGCTACAGATGATGCTACAGGCGGTGCCTCCCTCTATGACAAACTCCGTCAGACCTCGAGCGGCCCACTACCAGACAGCATGGCTGTCACCGTTAGTCTGATGACACCTTTCTTTCCGTACCGAACTATACCAGATCTCGAGCGGCCCGCTGTCAGACAGCTGCAGTTGTCATCATCAATCAAGCTTCGCCTATAAAAATGGACCCTCTAGATACATTTTCTCTAGACTCTAAGCTCTCTTCTCTTTTCCAAAACTCAGTCGAGTTCTCGCCTGAGCACTCCATTTCTGTTGGTCAAAAGAGCTGATTTGATCATCAGAGGATCCCGCCGGAGCCACCACCACTGACTCCGAACGAAACTTTATTTTGTAGTTCATCGGTGGCGACCTCGTCCTCCTCGGCTCTAGCTCATCCCGACGTCGATCAGATTCTTCACCAATAAGGATCATTAGAGATCATGTTAAGATGATTCAATATGGATTAACTGTGATAAAATACTATAAATTTCTACCAAGATCGGACTGAGATTCAATAGACAGCATGAATTTCAAAGCAATTTTGGGTCATGTTGTTTTCATCTTAGGTTCATCCTGGGATCCGTGGTATAGTTAAAGAGAGAGGATATGGCTCTAGAGAGAGAAGGAGAGAGATGATGAGAGAGAAAATTCTTTTTCTCTCTCTCTTTCTTTTTCTTCTTTCCTTTTCATATCTCATATGTTGATCCTTATTTTATGAAAACATGATTTCATCAAAAATAGTTCATTTGCATGAGAAATATGATAATTTAAAAATAAATAATTAGTATAAGATCCACTTACCTTGATCGTCCTAGATCCTTGGACTTCTTTAGAAGAATCAGATAATCATATTTTAAATATTAATTTATAATCAATTTTTATTCATTAAATTTAATAAAATTAAATAACAATAAAAGATATGATTGATCGGATGATCAATCTGATAGGCCATCTGGATATCAAATCGATTCGAGATCATCTTGTTGGAGTCAATATGAATCCTTAAAAGAGGAAGGTATGATTCTGTACTGAAGTCTTTAGAGAGAGAAAGTGAAGAGGAGAGAGAAAGTAGAGAGAGAAAGTGGAAAGAATCTCTGTAATCGTCAAAAAAGATAATCATGATTAGGATCATTAGAGATCATGTTAGAATGACTCAATATGGGTTATCTGTGATCAGATACTATAAATTTTTATCAAGATTGGACTGAGATTCAATTGACCGCACCGATTTTAAAGCAATTTTGGGTCATGTTGTTTTCATCTCAGGTTCATCTCGAGGTTCGTGGTGCTCTTAAAAAGAGAGAGAGTTTATCTTGGGAGGGCTATTGATCGTAGTACATGGTAGACCGCTGTAAGACCAATTATATGTAGACCCTATCGAGGGAAAAAAAACTAAACACTGAATCCAATATAATTATGAAAGTTGTTTCATCTGCTCGTTGGAGGGTTCATAATTTGATGGGTGTATACTAGCATTCAGACAATAAATTAAGAAGAACTCGATATGTTAAATATCGGTTCCTACAAATTAAGATCTGAAGAGGTAATGATGTCAAAGTAGGAAGTTGAATTGCTTGGACTTTTTGTGACATGATATCATGTCGCAGGTTTTATAATATGCTATTTCAAAAGGCAGAATGAATTCACTTCTCTGAACTAATGGCGGTAGACTCCAATGACTTGCCTTCATACGTGCCCATGGCTTGGCCTCTATAATGGGCATACATTGCAAAGGGTTGTGACTCATCAATCAGAAATATGCATGTATATTTTAGGAAGCTCAGAAATTTATTTATTCATGTTCCCAATTAGTATTATATAGTCCGGACTGATGCGCTTGTTTGGTTCTCCTTTCTAGCAACAACAACCACACGGCATCCACCGTTGGACATGACTTTAGCTCCAAAGCTTTTCATTCCCCATGGCAAAAAGTATAGAACCACCGCTTCTTTTTCTCATTTAGATAGTCCATTTTACCGGATTATCCTTGATGAGGTATGTTATCAAAAAGTGTTTTCGTAAGATCATTAATTATATAGGAAATAGATGAAAGAAAGTGCAAGAGGGAGTGCCTATATCTCCCGTCAAGTTTGTGATCAAGAGGGCTTGGGCACCTAAGCATGACGAAGGGCTAGGATGAGATTCTGAGCAGACCTATTCATGAGGTGGATGGCCTTTGTGACCCACTCGATCTCGAAGCTTTTTGGCTGGGCTCGGATGGTTTTTGACCCACTTATGAAATTTGCTGACTTCAAAGTTTTTAGTTGCACCAGAGATCATTCTTTCTTTCTAAGCTTAACATCTAAGAAGCAACGGCATTGCATGTATGGGAGAACGGATGGATGATCAGGAACATTCAGGGATATTGAAACCCATCTACTCTGTGGATTTTGAAGCAGGCATACTCGATTGGTAAATACTTGTATATTGCCGTTCCTTTTATCTCGAACAGATTATACTCCTAGGAGTGCATGAAATCCATGCACGCTGCCGCTAGGAGTGCATGAAATCCATCTCTCAGAGGAAGGAGACTTGGCCATGATATTAAGTTTATGTATATCTGAAAGTTATGTTTAGATTTCATCTTCTTTCATTCATGAAAATATTAATCGATTACGGCCTCATCCAACCTTATGTAGGGGGCCCATGTGAAGTGGACAATCATCAACAATGCCTGTTTCCATTCTTTGATGATCTATATATCACACGCATTGTTGGTTGCAATCTACCCTTTCAACATTCATCCTTCATAAGAACTTCCCTCAGTATCTCTTAATGTTGTAACTTTGGTGACTGATATTGTTTGAACAAACATACAAACACTACTTTGCTTTTAAGAGATCATTGCAACGGAAGATATCTATAGTGGAAATTAAGCTTTACATCAGAGAGCATAGCCATTTTCTGCTCTGGTTGTGATAAGCGATACTGCCTTGGTGATTTGGTAGCTGCTAAAGATAAGGTCGAATCTTCTTTTCTAGTTGAGTGGATAGCTGTCTTATGAATAATACTGGACAATATCTGAGAAGTGCAATGTCTGAAGTGCTATACTTGAGGGGTTTTGTACGTGTCAGATTTATGCTTAAAAATGCCTACCGTTCTTATTATCTACAATGGCTGGCCTAATTGCTGTTCCACATGTATGTGCTTTCTATTGATGTTCTTTCTTTTCTCCATCGTTTTCGGTTGGAAGTGAACATGTTAATGCGGCCAAATATTACCACGCTTTTGTTTCTTCAAGACTCATTCTCGTTAATTCAAAATGTAAAAGCTGTTGATTACCGTACCTTTCAATTTGCCTTGATAAATAATAACCTCAAAATATGGTGTTAGGCTTAGCTACACCCCGTGATCTCTAAGTTCATGCTTCTGGAGTCTGTCTCTTTTTAGTTGTGCAAATTGTTATATATTTCACTCTCGTACATAGCATGCATGTGGGCGGCGTAGTTGGTTGCTTCTAAACAAAGGTCTATGTATTCGGGTATGGAGTTTGTTTGGATAGCTTGGGATCTGAAATGATTCAGCTGAAACTGACTCGAACCTGATCCCATTCAGGCTACCAGCTCAGTTAGTTATAGCCTATATTGTTTTTTCTTCTCTGGCTGGTTGCAGTTTGGAATAAGCCGGTGGTTTACTCCCTACTCGCTTGGGCGGATACCGACCTGTTTAATACAAATTAAGCCAAGAAAGAGCAATATATCTTTCAAAACCGACTAATTGAAAGACCCGAAGATCGCATCAAAAACATTTGATCTAAACACAAATTAATTATTTACACCATGTTGATGAACATGGTGGCTATGCACTTTTATGGTGCTTGCCTCCTAAATTAGATAATTAGTCATATGGACCTCCTATGCATTTCAGAGGCAGGATATTATTTTTAGTATCACTTTGGTAGCTTAATAGGTTGAAATACATTTAGTAGTATTCCATTTGAAGCTAATGAAGACATGGCAAGATGCGGTACTGTGATCCTCGGGCAAATCCGCTTGAAGTTTGGGAAGAGCTGCAATCCATTTCATGGTGAAATGAGATTGTAAAAGGAGCTTGCCAATAGCAAATTTATGGTATCTAAGTTTGCTGGCTTCTCTAGCTGTGCCTCTTGTACATTTAGCATGACATGATAGTTTAGAAGTCATTCCCATTTCGGTTGACAAAAGGTGAGACATGGATATTTATCTCCTATTTGGCTTTTCGGTACAAGGGGAAGTGGGCATTATATAACACATAAGAAGAACGGTAACATATTGTTGTGTCACCCAGACACCATGAGGTCAACATTTTCCTACTCCTGTATGCACACCAATGTACAGCTTGTAGTCGATCCATATATTTTTTTTAAGTGATTAGTTGATCCATATTTTTGTTTTTGACATCTTCTAGTTGTGTAGAAATATAAATTTTTTTAAAAAATAAAGTTCACCCGTGTCACCGCGATGTATTCAGATACCTTCTTGTATTTATACCATCGCACATTGAATATTTATGGTATACTTGTTGTTGATGCAGAATCTGGTTAACGTCGGATTGGTCTGGAGTAAAGAAAGATGAGGTCGCCGTCGGTGACCTGCAAAATAAAGTCCCATCCAGAATCGGTGGTGGTAGATCCGGCAGGATCCTCCGACGATCAAGTCAGCTCTTCTGGGCAACAGAAATGGAGTGCTCAGAAAAGAGTTCAGCAGAGTTTTGAATGGGAAGGGAGAGCTTAGAGCCTAGAGAAAATGTATCTGGAGGGTTCCATTTTATAGACGGAGCTTGATTGATGGTGATGGCCATACCGTCTGATGGCGGACTGCCCGAGGTCTGGTGGAGTCTGTCACAGAGGGGAACGCCACCTGTAGCAGACTGATGGCGATTGTTCGTTGAGATTTAATAGCCGTAGCTCGGAAGAAGCAGGCGTTGATTGGTGAAGAACTTTGATATATATCAATTTCAGAAGAGTTTGGACTCTTGAAGTGAATACGTCTAGAAGGGATCATTCGGGAGCAATCCGCTAAAGGAGAAGTTTGGAAGGAGTTCAACTCTTGGAGGAGTTCGGTTGAAGGAGAAGTTCGGCTCCTAGAGGAGTTCGACCGAAGGAGAAGTATGGAAGGAGTTCGAATCCTGTAGAAATTTTACTGAAGGAGAGATCCGAAAGAAGTTCAGCTTCCGTAAAAGTTCGATTGAAGGAGAAATTTGGAAAGAGATCGGCTACCTTAGAAGCCCGACTGAAGGAGGAATCCGGAAGGAGTTCGATTGAAGTTCGGCTCCCATAGGAGTCCAACTGAAGAAAAGATTCGGAAGGAGTTCGACTTTCGTAGGAGTCCGACTGAAGGAGGAATTCGGAAGGAGTTTGGCTTCCGTAGGAGTCTGACTGAAGGAGAAGTTTGAAGAAAGTTTGGCTCCCGTAGGAGTCCGACTGAAGGAAAGATTCGGAAGAAGTTTGGCTCCCGTAGGAGTCCGACTAAAGGAGGGATTCGGAAGGAGTTTGACTCCCGTAGGAGTCCGACTGAAGGAGAAGTTCGGAGAAAGTTTGGCTTCCATAGGAGTCCGACTGAAGGAAGATTCGAAAGGAGTTTGGTTCCCATAGGAGTCCGACTGAAGGAGAAATTCGAAAGGAGTTCGGCTCTCGTAGAAGTCCGACTGAAGGAGGAATCCGGGAAGAGTTCGACTCCCGTAGGAGTCCGACTGAAGGAGGAATCCGGGAAGAGTTCGGCTCCTATAGGAATCCGACTGAAGGAGGAATCCGGAAAGAGTTCGGCTCCCATAGAAGTCCGACAGGAGGAGTTCGAAGAAAGTTCGGCTCCCATAGGAGTCCGACTGAAGGAGGTCGGAGGAAGTTCAAATGGGACTCGATCGTTGAGAAGTTCGGCCAGCTGAAGGGGTTCGGTTAGAACTCGGCCGCTGAAAAGTTTGATTGCTGGGGAGAGAATTTTTTATTGAAACTCTTTCGTCATTACCAGCTGCATTAGGCTAAGCACCAGGCTGGACTTCGATGGGAGCGAGGTTTATCCCCAACAATAGTCCTCCCACTCCTGAGTTTAAAATTCGATGGAAGGAAGTCAAAAAGGGCGACTGCCGAAGTCCTCTTCAGGACTCTACACTGGTTCAGGTTGAAGCTCGGAGGAGATCTTATCCTCAGCCAAGATTGACGTTGAATTTGAGGCTCGAGGGGATCCCATCTTCGATTGAGGTCCAAGAAAATCTTATCTTTTATTGACGTTGCGGTTGAAGCTTGTGGGAGATCTTATCTTCAACTGAGGTTGAAGGAGGTCTTCTCTCCTATTGACGTAGACTTTGAAGCTCGGGGGAGATCTTATCTCCAACCATGATTGACGTTGAAGTGAAGCTCGGAGAGATCTTATCTCCAGCTGAGGTTGAAATTGTAGTCGAAGCTCGTGGGAGATCTCATCTCCAGCTGAGGTTGAAGTTATAGTCGAAGCTCGGGAGAGATCTTATCTCCAGCTGAGATTGACGTTGAAGTTAAAGCTCGGGAAAAGATCTTGTCTTCAGCTGAGGTTGAAGGAGATCTTATCTCCTGTTGATGTAGACTCTAAAGCTCGGGAGAGATCTTATCTCTAGCCGAGGTTGAAGAAGATCTTATCTCTTATTGAGTAAACTCTGAAGCTCGGGAGAGATCTTATCTCTAGTCGAGGTTGAAGAAATCTTATCTTCTGTTGACGTAAACTCTGAAGCTCGGGAGAGATCTTATCTCTAGCCGAGGTTGAAGGAGATCTTATCTTCTGTTGTCGTAGAAAGCTCGGAAGAGATCTTATTCTCTAGCTGAAGTTGAAGGAGATCTTATCTCCTGTTGACGTATGACTCTGAAGCTCGGAGAGATCTTATCTCTAGCTGAGGTTGAAGGAGATCTTATCTCCTATTGACGTAGAAGCTCCGAGAGAGATCTTATCTCTAGCAGTCGAGGTTGAAGCTCAGAAGATATCTTATCTCTAACAGCCGAGGTTTAAGGAGATCTTATCTTCTGTTGACGTAGACTCTGAAGCTCGGGGGAGATTTTTATCTCCAGCAGTCGAGGTTTGAAGAAGATCTTATCTCCTGTTGACGTAGAAGCTCGGGGAGATCTTATCTCCAGCAGTCGAGGTTGAAGCTCGGAGGAGATCTTATCTCCAACAGTCGAAAGTTTAAGGAGATCTTATCTCCTATTGACATAGACTTGAAGCTCGGGGAAGATCTCTATCTCCAGGTTGACATAGTCGCTCGGTTAAAAGAGATCTTATCTTTAGCCTGTTGTTAAAGTCGAAGCTACTTCGATCGAGCCGTTGCCATGGAGATCCTGTTATCTCATCTCGTCTAAAATTCGAAGCTCGAGGTCTTTCGACTTTGCTCACGTTAGGACGAGGTTCTCCTCATATTCCTAATGGATTGTGGGGGCACATAAAGGCCGTTGTCAGGGCCTTCTCCCTCCATCTCGTCTAAAATGAATGAGGACCTTCGATTTTGCTCGCACGTTTAGGACGAGGTTCTCCTCCTATTTCTAACGGGCTGTGGGGGCACATAAGGACCGTTATCGTCAGGATCCTCTTCTCCCATCTCGTCTAAAATGAACGAGGCCTTCGACTTTGCTCACGTTAGGATGAGGTTCTCCTCCTATTCCTAATGGACTATGGGGGCATATAAGGACCGTTGTCAGGCCTCTCCCCCATCTCGTCTAAAATGAACGAGGCTTTCGACTTTACTCGCATTTGGACGAAGGTTCTCCTCCTATTCCTAACGGGCTGTGGGGGCACATAAGAGGACCGTCGTCCGGACCTCTTCCCCCATCTCGTCTAAAATGAATGAGGCCTTCGACTTTGCTCGCATTAGGATGAGGGTCTCCTCCTGTTTCTAACGGACTGTGGGGGCACATAAGGGCCATTGTCGGATCTCTCTCCTCATCTCATCTAAAACGAACGAGGCCTTCAACTTGCTCATGTTAGGACGAGGTTCTCCTTCTGTTCCTAACATGGTCACTATTGATTGCTTCTTTCCTGTCATCAGGTAGTTTTTGCACCAAAAAATGATAATGTTGAAATGGAGGAGTTTTATTGAAGTAAAATTACCGGCAGTACATTCTCAGATTCTCTGAGTCTCAAGGTCGTGAGAGCGTTGTTCCTCCGACCTCCTTCTGACGATAAGTTTCGGACCGGACGACTTTCTCTACTTCATATGGGCCTTCTAATTTGGGGCAAGTTTTTTCTGATTCTAAGGCTGAGAGATGGCGGCTCATCGAAGTACTAAGTTCCTCCAGAGATAGCATTGATGATGTCGGGAGGTGGCCGATCTTCTTATTGTTCCTTCCTCATTGGTGATTCTAGCCGCGGTATCGCCATTGATTTGCTTCAAGCCGACATCTATGGAGCATTGAGAGGGACGTAGTTGTGAAACCTTCTAGGGAGAGGACTTCTTCGCACCCTTTTGTCGAAGCTTCCTTGATGACGAGCTCGAGAAGGAGTTCGGACTCGCTTGCACTTGGAGGGAAGGTCTGTAAGCATGGTCGAGCTTGATTCGGTCCTCTTGTGAAACCTCCTGAGGGAGAATTTCGTGCCCTTTTGTCGGAGCTTCTTTGATGACGAGCTCGAGAAGGAGTTCAAGCTCGCTTGCGCTCGGGGGAGGGTCCGTGACCATGGTCGAGCTTTATTTGGCCCTCCTGTGAAACCTCCTGAGGGAGAACTTCATGCCATTTTGTCAGGACTTCTTTGATGATGAGCTCGAGAGGGAGTTCGGCCTCGCTCGCGCTTGGAGAGAGTCCGTGAGCACGGTCGAACTTCATTCCTCCCTCCTATGAAACCTCCTGGGGGGAAAACTTCGTGTCCTTTTGTTAGAGCTTCTTTGATGACGAGCTCGAGAGAGAGTTTGGTCTCGCTTGCGCTCGGAGGGAGTCCATGAGCACGGTCGAACTTCATTCTGCTCTTCTGTGAAACCTCCTGAGGAAAGAATTTATGCTCTCTATTTCTCTTTCCTAAGGGCGACAGATATGGTAGACCAAATGCTCTTCCTTAAGGTCGATTCCTGACATTCTGATGGTAGATTTTCTGACGGAATCACCGTCGGAGGCTGCCGCATAGCCTGCACCATTTTGGTGAGATCCTAAATCCACTGCATCAGTAAGTTAAATTGCTCCGGATCTACCATGGCCGTTGGTGGAAGTGGCGGTTGAGGCACCAATGATGGAGAAGGAACAGATGGATCCGGCTCAAACTTGATGGTGGAAGTGGTAGATCTCTGGGTAGCCATCTTCTTTGAAGGCATTTCTTGAGATCGAGGAGGAGGATAGAGATGAACCTTGAAGGAGAAGGTTGGTAGGGTCGACTAAGCACTTCTTTAAGAACAAGGGTACCTCAGAGATAGAGGCCCTCCTTCTAGCATCAATTCTGTTGATGCAGAATTTGGTTGATGTCGAATTGGTCTGGAGTCAAGAAAGACGAGGTCGCTGTCGGTGATCTGCAAAATAAAGTTTTGTCCGAAGTCGATGGTGATAGCTCCGGTAGGATCCTCCGACGATCAAGTCAGCTTTTCTGGGCAACAGAAATGGAGTGCTCAGAAAAGAATTCAGTAAAGTTTTGAGTGGGAGAGAAGAGCTTAGAGCCTAGAGAAAACTATCTGGAGGGTCCCATTTTATAGACGGAGCTTGATTGATAGTGACAGCCATACCGTTTGGAGGTGGGCCGCTCAAGGCCGCGTGTAGCTCGATACAGAGAGGAAGGTGTCGTCAGACTGATAGTAATAGCTATACCATCCGATAGCGGGCCGCTCGAGGCCTGGTAGAGTCTATCACGGAGGGGGGCATCGCTTGTAGTAAACTGATGGCAACCGTTCGTCGAGATTTAATAGTCGTAACTTGGGGGAAGCAGACGTTGGTTGTTGAAGAACTCCGACATATATCAACTCCAGAGGAGTTCGGAATCTTGAAGGGAATACGTCTGGAGGGAATCATCCGGGAGCAATCCGCTGAAGGAGAAGTTCGGAAGGAGTTCAACCGAAGGAGAAGTGCGGAAGAAGTTCGGATCCTATAGAAATTTGACTGAAGGAGGGATCCGGAAGAAGTTTGGCTTTCATAGAAGCCCGACTGAAGGAGAAATCCGGGAAGAGTTCGGCTTCCATAGAAGCCCGACTGAAGGAGGAATTCAGAAGGACTTTGACTCCCGTAGAAGTTCGACTGAAGGAGAAATTCGGAAGGAGTTCGGATCCGTTAGGAGTCTGACTGAAGGAGAAGTTCGGAGGAAGTTCGGCTTCCGTATGAGTCCGACTGGAGAAGAAGTTTGGAAGGAGTTCGGCTTCCATAGGAGTCCAACTGGAGAAAAAGTTTGGAAGGAGTTCGGCTTCCATAGGAGTCCGACTAAAGGAAAAATTCGGAAGGAGTTCGACTGAAGGAAGAGTTCGGAGGGAGTTCGGCTTCCGTAGGAGTCCGATTGAAGGAGAAGTTCGGAGAGAGAGTTCGGCTCTAGTAGGAGTTCGGAAGGAGTTCGGCTTCCGTAGGAGTCCGACTGAAGGAAAGATCCGGAAAGAGTTTGGCTTTCGTAGGAGTTCGACTAAAGGAGGGATTTGGAAGGAGTTCGGCTTCCGTAGAAGTTTGACTGAAGGAGAGATCCGAAAGGAGTTCGGCTCTCATAGGAGTCCGACTGAAAGAAAGATTCGGAAGAAGTTCGGCTTCTGTAGGAGTCCGACTAAATGAGGAGTTCGGAGAGAGTTCGGCTTCCGTAGGAGTCCGACTAAAGGAGAAATTCGGAAGGAATTCGACTGAGGCTCGGCCGTTGAGAAGTTTGGTCGGCTAAAGGAGTTCATCTGGGATTCGGCCGCTGAAAAGTTCGATTGCTGGGGAGAGAATTTTTGATTGAAGTTCTTTCGTGATTATCAACTGCATTAGGCTAAGCACCAGACTGAACTTCGATGAAAGCAAAATTTATCCTCAATACTTATAATCTTTATTTATTTATTTATTTATTTATTTATGGATCTACTTGATATAACCGGGTTACTTTTAGTTGTAATATCGCTGTCATCAAGTTCAGGCTGACAACTTATAACATCATAGTCTACTTTAGCAAGTCCGAGGAGCACATTTTAAAAAGAGAGGTAGTGTAATATTGATCTATATACTTTAAATTTCTTAGAAATAACAATTATTGTCTGCAAGCAAAGTATTGTTCAAGATGGGTGGATATGTTGAAATGTTCTCAACTGGGACTCAATTTTGCGGGATGAATGCATTGAAAAGATGGTTAACAGATCTCAAAGCTGGACTGAGATGCACAAACTTCTGGAGGTAAATGAAATTTCCTGTGCCTACATGCAGTGGAAATACAAGTAGGAAGAACAAGCATCAAGGGTTCGCCCATGTGTTTATGTGTTTTGAGTCCAGACTCGATGGCATGGATGACATCGCAGAACATCATGATCCTAACATTGATCATCTTTTTTGCAGGGACCAAACCTGCGGCTCTCAAAAAATTTCTCACTCATATAAATAAATAAATAAATATATGTATATATATGTATAAAGATAATTAATTTTGATATGTAATCAGAACTTTTCTATGTGCATGCATGATGGCAGTGAAGACATACTGGTGTTGCATATAAATTTTATTTATACTACAAACAGAAATTCAAGTCTAATAATTTTATTCTTGCTTTGCTCTTTCAGAAAGGAAGTATAGCCTTAGAGCAGCTAATTAGGGTTATATTTTTTATTTTCATTGCTTCGATATATATTAAAATAAATATTATGATATTTTTAAATCTATTTTTTTTAAATATATATCATAATTTCAATATTTATATTGGATGGATAAAAATACTATTTATTTTGGATCAAATTTTGATGGCACGGCCAAGTGGTAAGGCAGGGGACTGCAAGCGAAATTTGAAATTCTCAAGGTAGGTAATATTACTTGGATTTAGCTCCATTCAGAGGGCAGATTGGCATCAAAGACGTCAGTCATCGTTGTCTTGTTGGTGGACATGCAATAATATTCAATTAATTACGTACATGCTCTTTTCTAACTAACGTTGGGTCAAAATAAGAATTTATGGAGATACAAAAAACGTACCCAGGTCAGAGGGTAATACTTTTCTGTTTTGTTTTATTTTTTCTTTCAGATGGGTTACATGTCTTAGTCTCCATGTGATCTTATCCACGAACAAATATTCACCACCTTTTGGATGCCAGGACTGTGATTAAATATCAGGATTTAAATAGTCTATATTGATTCGTTCCCAACGATTTAGACACGGAGTCTGGAAGGTATATCTAATCCACTAATCCATGACGGGATCGAGATGATGCATCCCATATAGTGGGGAGGAGGGCTCCTCGGTTTAAACTGGCCTCCGAATTAAATATTCTTCGATAAAATTTAAAGTTTTATGAACACTATGGCCTTCCTACATAGGTTGCATTTGCCGATAAAATTTTGCCGACATCTAAAGAGTATATTGTTGTGGATTATGTTCCTACTATTGATCATCTCTTATCTAGAGACCAAACTTGCCACCCTCATAAAATTTCTGCCACTCATATATATATGAATATATTTAATTTTGATATGTAATCATAATTTTTATACATGTATACATGATGGCAGTGAAGAAATGCTAATGTTGCATATAAATTTTATTTTTACCACTAACAGAAATCCATGTCGAACAATTTTATTCTTGCTTTGCTCTTTCAGAAAGCAAGTATAGCCTTAGGACAGCTAATTAGAGCAATATTTTTTTTATTTTCCATTGCTTCTACATGTATTAAGATGAATATTATGATATTTTCAAATCAATTTTTTAATATATATCATAATTTTAATGTTTGTATTGGATTAATAAAAATACTATTTATTTTGGATTAAATTTGATGGCATGCGAAGTGGCAGGGTAGGTGACTGCAAGAGAAACTTGAAATTCTCAAGGTAACCGATGATTACTTGGATTTAGCTCCATTCAGAGAGCAGATAGGCATCACATCTCCTTTGTCAGAATTTACCGAATTCTAATGCTGCAAAAGATCATGATAAATATAAGACCCTTGTCCCCCCTCCTAGCCTGAATCAGCTTCACATTTTTGTGATGACGTCCACAAAATGCATTAAAGACGTCAGTCTTGCTGGTGCACGTGCAATGGTATTCATTTAATTATGTACTTGCTCTTTCCGAACTAACATTGGGTCAAGATAAGAATTTATGGAGATACAAAGAATGAACCCACGGTCAGAGGGTAATACTCTTCTGTTTTCTTTGTTTTTTTTTTTTTTCTTGAGATGCTCCATCCTTCTTCCTCCAATGTGACGCCGCCTTCGCAGTCCAACCCAAGCCAGGTCAAGATTCCGGATATGCCGTTAACGAATCATCACCTCCCGCCAGACTCGCGAGACTTGCCACAAAATTAAAACGAACCGATCAAGAGAAAAACGGCGAACGAAACTACTTTTTTGGTGCACCTTGGGTCTTTTAGCTGTCGCAGAGCATGGGAAGACACGCACAAGTGAATCTTTTACACGGCATCCTCTCATCAACTTAGAAAATCTGTTTTGCATAAAATAAACTAAAGGGAAAAGAAAAGGAATAGCTCACCTCTGATTAGTTAATCTTATGGTTATAGCTAGATGTTGGTGGTAATTATAGATAGACCTATATAAAACTAGTGGAAAAATTTGTTTCGAGACATAGATTGCACCCATTCGGATCTTACAGACTTCTAAACCTCATTTTACTATGTATGGTTTTTCAAAAAAAAAAAAAAACGAAAATGAATCAAATTGAAATTAAACAATTTTATATTTAGATTCAGTAATATATCTTTTTGAATGTTGATAGTACCGCATCCATGCTATATAGATATTGAGTTACCTAAATTTGGTGTATGCATACCACACATCACTCTTACAACAACTTCACATAAATTTGATCATGAGTTACATATTAAATGGTCCCGTGTGTTTTTATTTTTAGTTTCCAAAGTTTTTTATCATGACATTTAATATTATCTAGTGCAAGGGCCATTAAGTCATCAATTCAAATAAAGACGATTGAATAAGGTGATGGAATGTTATCTATGCTCTAAGATTTAGATCATTGGTTTTGGATACAAGTGCTACAATTCTAAAATTTTATCAAAAGTCTACAAGAGAATGGAGGATGTAGACATGCATGATACATCAAGGCAAACCTAGAGAGCGAGTATTATATAAATGGATTCTAGTTTTGGCCGAACAAAATTTGATTTAGTTGAGATGAAAAAAACATGCTTAAAAATTGCAAATAGATGACCATAATGTTGCAAAAATGCCTCATTAGGCAAGGTTATCAGCAAAGAAACGGCTCACATACTCTCTACTTCTCTTGTAGAACCTACTAATTACGACACAAAAGATAAAATTATAGTTAGTTTATTTTTCTTTTTTTTTTTAATAACTATCATCATATGAGCACAAACAAGAACACATCAAACCCGTCCATCTATTTTTAATATCAGAGAGTCTTCACAAATAACATTTTTGGATTGGAAGCCGTGTTCGGTGCATTACTAATCTTAGCACCGTCTTTTGAAACTATTTGCAGCAATGAAAACTAAATCATCATGATTTGTAGTTATTTTCCGACCAATAGGAAAGCTTGTTTCAAATGCCATGCAGTGAAAATGCGGAAGAAAAAACAAAAATCATATTAAACAAAATATAGAATAGTTTTTTCTATTATTATTTTATCATATTTCTCCTACCATCCACCTTAAACCGAAAATTTAAGAACTCCTCGGACCACTTGTCAATCCTCTAATTAGAAAAGGAATCGAAAGAAGGAAAAAACTTACGGACGTAATGACTACATTGTCCCTAATTTTTTGCGTTGTCGGGAGAGCGTGGCTAAAGTTCCCTTCCCTCTACCAGCGTTTTTTGTTCCACAATGATGACAAGAAAACGAAGGACATCATTCGCCTCGGTTATAGGCATCATGGATCCCACAGTCCCCATTAATTATGCTGCACCCTTTCCTTCGTTATGGGTCTGCCATAAATGTCACGATAATTACTCGTTTCGAGCATTACCCAAAACGTATGGCTTCAGGCCAAAGGAAAATTGATGGTACGCAGACTTGCACAGTATTAGGAAAAATCATTAACATCCACTGAGATGCCTTGCTCTCCACGGAAGTTTTCTGGAAGGAAAGGCTATCGTCTCAGACCCAACTGTTTCTTCTTTAGAACTTCTTTTTCCTTTTCCCCCACTATGAATTCTAAATAGTTAACGAAGTCCTGCCATCCCGCAATTTGAAAACACCTTACCCTATAAACCCTTTCTTTCCCCCATTTTTTGGGTCATATTCTTTTTATAGAAAGAAACACACTGTTATTTATCCATTGCAAATATTAACAAACTCCAAAGACACTATTCTTCCAAAAGAGACTTATTAATGTTGGGAATGACAAAAAAAAAAAAAAAAAAAAAAAAGGCTGAGAGTGCCGTTGCGGCTTCCCCATAGCGATATGCCTGTATCCACTTCCAGCCTTGTTCCATATCACGCCGCCGAGGGCGCAGTCACGTAATGCACCACCCCGGCCTCCGACAGCGCCGCCAGGAACGGCTGCTTCAACCCGTCCGCCGCTGCCTCCGCCTGCGGTGTCGCCGGAACCCCGGTCTCCGCCACCGCCGGTCCCTTGTAGTCCAACGACTCGTCGTTGTATATTTCCCACCACTTCTTCACCAGCGTCTTGATGTCCTCCCGGTCCATGTTCGCCTCCTTCCCCGTGTACCTCCATGGCTTCGACCCCTGCAACCCATTTTTTTAATTATTTTTTTAAAAAAATCAGCACGCAAATCAAAGCATGGAATCATTAGATCCACCAAGATCGGACGGTCAAAACTCGATCACACGTACCGCAGCGCAGTAGTGGACCACCTTGACCTCGTCCAGCTCAACGTTCTCCGGGTGCCTCCACAGCATCGCGAGGACCAAATTGTAAACCCCGGGGATCGGCATGTAAACATCCCTGAAGAACATGTTCAGAAAGTCCTACACCCGAATAAAAATTACAAAACTTAGAACCGACTCCCAAAAACCTCCCTGGAATTCGTCCAAAAGACGACAAAGGACCGTACGATTACCTGCTCGGCGAAAGGGGTGGGGGGAGTGGACCTGAGAGCCTTAAGGAGAGACTCGGCGGTGGCGAGGCTGGGCTGGTGGACGAACATCCCGGCGTTGAAGTAGAGCGCCGGCGGGGGCCCAAGCTTGTCCTCCGGCCAGGATACCTTATCCGGGCACTGCTGGCAGTATCCGATGTCGTATTGCGGCGTGTGACTCCAGGTCTTCTCGCAGAAACAATCCATCACCGCATAGAAGTCCCCAACCGGGAGATCGAAAAGGTGGTCGATGTTATCGTATACCTGGATATCCGCGTCCAGGTATATCACCTTCTTGTACTCCACGAACTGCACCGAATGATTCCAGTACCACATTAGAATAAGACAGAAACACAGATTCCTTGAACTTAGAGGAAGCCAGAGTGGTACAGTGGGATACGGGGCGGTGAGATTACCTCCCAGATACGGAGCTTGGAGTAGTTGATTACGTAATAGGCCATGGCGAACTGGGTCTGGTTCTCCGGGGGATAGACGGGCTCGATCTCGCGGACGAGGCATCCCTGGGAGCGGAGGATCCGTCGGTGGTCCTCCGGCACGTCCGGCAGCACCGCCACCACCAGCGGGTACGCGGATTTCACCTTCCTCAGCCCCTTCGCCAGCCCGACCACGCCCTTCCAGTAGTCCCCATCGCCGGCGAGAAACGTCACGTACGCCCTTCTTGACACCGCCGCCGCCGAACGCTTTCCATTTGCTGCGACTACCGCTGCCTTCCTGGCGATCTCTGGCGCCATCGCTAACAACTCGAACGGAAGTTTAATGAAAAGAAGAGAAGCGTAAGAGAGGAGGAGTAGGAGGAGGAGGAGAGTCGGAAAGAAGGACGAGAGGAGAGAGCTCGAAAACTTCGAAAAGTTGGAATGACCTCCAAGAGAACCTGAGGAACGCTTGAGGGGAACCGGGGGCGAATAAATAAGCGCCGGGCCCGCCGGAGTTGGTAATTTTGCCGAGAGGTGAGCTGTTTCGCATGTACCTATCAGCGCCAGAGTGGACGGATGGCCGCACACGTGTCCAGTTGGGTGAATCGAGCGGTCACGGGAGGGTTCTAGCCTTCTAGGAAGGTTCGAGAAAGGGTTATTTTTGTCAAAGAAAGAGGCCAGGACGATTTTGTGCCCGGCGGACACCGAGGTTGTAGGATCGACCACAGACACCCGTCAACTCAATTAAATGAGGCGGTTCAATGTACAAAGTTTATATTTGTTAGAACAGAACAGATTTGTCAATAGCACCGGTCTACTTTAATTGACTTGAACCTCCTGCCTACGTGCTTGCCGTTAGATGGCCTTTCAGGAGCATGGTCTGCCGACATTGGCGGTTGGAATTTAGAATGCGTGCGAGCCACAACCTTGGGGAGTCCACCATAAGTCCCCTCCATCGACGATCGTGGCCGTCCATAGTAAATCTTCATAAGATATCTGCTTATATGATTGGTTAGAAAGCCATCTGAGACCACGTGGACGAATCATGGCTTTTGCTGGTTGCGGTATCTTATACCAGAAGTAATTCGATCCAGCTCTAATGGATTCACTTAAGAATCTTGATCTGTCGGTGGTGTGATAACCGTCTGTTTTGGAACAGGGCTATTAGAACCCAACGATACGGTGTTCCACTCCACGTTGTAACGTGGCGGGATATCACTGCCGAGGCACGACAAGTTAACTCGGCCAGGGGTACAACCTAACGGTGACCGAGAGGTTTTTTTTTTTTTCCTCCTTTTGGTTTTTGGTAAGGAACGGTGACGGAGATTGAGAGGGATTGCAGTTTCTTCAACGCCGTAACAGGCGGTCTTACTTAGGCTGCCGTGATGCCACGTGTCAGTCAGCAGTTTCGCCCGACTCTTCGACGTGTCGCGGTGGCGTGACCGGCCGCTAGGGCTGCCCAACCGCCACCGCCCTTATCACGCCTTCCTCCCCGATTTAACGCTGGATGGACTAAGCGGTAATGGGACCTGGAGGACAGCATATTCCATTGGTTCCTGGTCTCCCGGGACCCAGGGATAAAAGACCAGATCAAGATCCTGGCACCGGCCAGGGAATTGAAAACAGAAGAATTCGTACGCTCTAGCCGATTTCTCTAAGATCTCATTATGATACTTTATCCTGCATTTATATTTAAATCAAGACATGCAACACGCCGGTCAACTGTGTATCCTCAAAATCAAACCGTTGGATTGAAATTGGATGATGATAGAGCGACGGGTAACGGTCACCGCCTCGTGGAAAATGTTAAACTACATTGATGGAATGATGCTGACAAAGGCGACTAGTCCGTTCTGCCAACGGGAGACTCGATCTTGCCGCATGCAGCGGGGATTTGGTTGGTCCACTCCCCGGATGATGTTACGTAATTTATTTTGTGGGACCACCCTTATCCCTGTTTTCTTATTTTTTAAGGGCTATATTACGAAGGAAAAGTTATTTAGGCGCATCTAGCGTAGGTTATTGGTTTCGGCTTAGCGTGTCACTAGATTAGCAAACAGCCAGCCTCAAGATTATGGCCAGACTATCTAAGTGCCACGACTTAAACAAGTTGGATAAATTATCTACCTGTAGTATGAAAGTGATGTGAGGAATATTTAATCCAAGTTGGAATTGATTGAAAGGCAAAATTTTTTTTACTAAAATGTCAAGTTCAAAAATAAACATTAAGCTCAATATAATGACTATAAATTTGATTAAAATTAATAAAAAAATTATCGTATGAGCATATATATATATATATATATATATATATATATATATATATATATATATATATATATATATATACACACACACACACTATAATGTTGCTATCTAACTTGACAAGTCAAAAGTGTGACAAGTTAAAAATATAGCTACTTAATTCTAGAAGTATAAGAAAATATCATTATCAAAAAATAATAATAATAAACTTCATATTTCTCTTAGTTCATTGACTTACATAAATTACTATTGCCTTCTAAAAAAGGGATCAAATCTACTAGAATAAAGTATATTCTTTATGATAAATATTAAAAATCATGAATTTAGTACATGTAATTGAATTTTAGGTTTTGACTTTTCTTTAACCTTTTTTCTAAAATATGTTAAGTTCAAAGATAAACACTAGGCTCAACATGGTGGCTATAAATTTAGCTAGAGTCAACAGAAGAAAAAAAATATCATGGTATGAATGTATGTACTACAATGTTGCTATCTAATTTGACGAGTCAAAAGTTTGAAGAGTTAAAAATATGATTACCTAATTCTAGAAATATAAAAAAATATCATTATCAAAAAAATTCAATAGACTTGGTGTTTCTCTTAGTCATCTAGCTTCCATAAATTACTATCACCTTCTAAAGGATCAAGTTTACTAGAATAACGTATATTCTCTATGATAAATATCAAAAATCATGAATCTAGTGCACGTAAATGAATTTTAGGTTTTAACTTTTTTTTTAACTTTTCTACTAAAATATGTTAAGTTCAAAGATAAACACTAGGCTCAACATTGTGGCTATAAATTTGGCTCGAGTCAATTAAAAAAAAAATCATGATATAAATACTGCAATGTTGCTATCTAAATTAACAAGTCAGAAGTTTAAAGAATTAAAGATATAGTTATACTTTATTCTAGAAGTATAAAAAAAAATTATTATTAAAAAAATAGATTTGGTATTTTTTTTAGTCCTCCAACTTTACAAAAAAAAGTGTGAAGAGTTAAAAATATAGCTACTTACTTCTAGAAGTGTAAGAAAATATCATTATAAAAAAAAAAAACAGAAATCAATAGAGTTGATGTTTCTTTTAGTCCTTCAACTTCTATAAATTACTATCACCTTCTAGAAAATGGGATCAAATTTACTAGAATAAAATATATTCTCTATGATAAATATTAAAAATCATAAATTTAGTGCATGTAAATGAATTTTAGGTTTTGACTTTTCTTTAACTTTTCTTCTAAAATATGTTAAGTTCAAAGGTAAACAGTAGGCTCAACATATAGTGGCTATAAATTTGACTAGAGTTAATAGAAAAAGAAATATCATGGTATAAATATATGTACTGCAATGTTGCTATCTAATTTGACAAGTCAGAAGTTTGAAGAGTTAATTAAAGATATAACTACTTGATTCTAGAAGTATAAAAAAATATTATTATCAAAAAAAAAAAAAATCAATAGACTTGATGTTTCTTTTAGTCCTCTAGCTTACATAAATTAATATCATCTTCTAAAGGATCCAGTTTACTAGAATAAAATATATTCTCTATGATAAATATTAAACATCATGAATCTAGTGCATGTAAATGAATTTTAGGTTTTGATTTTTTGTTTTAACTTTTCTACTGAAATATGTTAAGTTCAAAGATAAACACTAGGCTTAATATGGTAGCTATAAATTCGGCTAGAGTCAATAGAAGAAAAAAAATCATGATATGAATGCGGATACTGTAATGTTGCTATCTAAATTAACAAGTCAGAAATTTAAAGAGTTAAAAATATAGGTACTTTATTCTAGAAGTGTAAGAAAATATCATTATTAAAAAAAATAAATAAATAGACCTAGTGTTTCTCTTAGTCCTCCAACTTACATAAATTACTATCACCTCCTAAAGGATCGATCAAGTTTACTAGAAATATTTTTTTATAATAAGTATTAAAAATTATGAATCTAGTATATGTAAATGAATTTTAGATTTTGATTTTTTTTAACTTTTCTATGAAAATATATTAAGTCAAAGATAAACACTAGGCTCAACATGGTGGCTATAAATTTGGCTAGAGTCAATGGAAGAAAAAAAATCATGGTATGAATATATGTACTGTAATGTTGCTATCTAATTGGATGAGCCAGAAGTTTGAAGAATTAAAGATATAACTATTTAATTCTAGAAATATAAGAAAATATCATTATCAAAAAAAATCAAAATACTTGGGGTTTCTCTTAGTCTTCCAGCTTACATAAATTACTATCGCCTCCTAATGGATCAAGTTTACTAGAATAAAGTATATTCTTTATGATAAATATTAAAAATCATGAATCTAGTCCATGTAAATGAATTTTAGATTTTGACTTTTCTTTAATTTTTCTACTAAAATATGTTAAGTTCAAAGATAAACATTAGGCTAAACATGGTGGCTATAAATTTAGCTAGAGTCAATAGAAGAAGAAAAATCATGATATAAATGCATATACTACAATGTTGCTATTTAAATTAACAAGTTAGAAGTTTAAAAAGTTAAAGATATAGCTACTTAATTCTAGAAGTATAAGAAAATATCATTATAAAAAAAATTAATAGACTTGACATTTCTCTTAGTCCTCCGGGTTACATAAATTACTATCGCCTTCTAAAACAAAGATCAAATTTACTAGAATAAAGTATATTCTTTATATAAATATAAAAATCATGAATCTAGTAAATATATAAAAATAAATTTTAGGTTTTGGCTTTTCTTTATATATGTCTGCAGATTAGCATATGCAAAAGTAACTACTTTAAAAAAAAAGAAGTAACCAATAAATATTGATGACACATGTTGGTGCAGAAATCCGTCTTCGTCGGAGGTCGCCGGAGTCGTTGCCGCTGAAGTCGCCGCCGGGGACCTGCAAAACGAAGTTCCGTCCGGAACCGGTGGGGGGTGGCTCCGGCAGGACCCTCCGACGGTCAAGTCAGTTTTCGGCCAACAGGAATGGAGTGCTCGGAATGAGTTCCGGAGCTTAGAGGTGAGGAGGAGAGCTTAGAGAGTCGAGAGTTCAGAGAGCTTAGCCTTGGCGTATCTGGAGGGGTCCTTTTATAGCGGAGCTTAGTTGATGGTGACAGCCATGCCGTCTGACAGAGAGTCGTTGGGCAGCATGGAGTTCGGTACGGAGAGGACGGCATCGTCTGATGGATCGTGGGAGCCATACTGGCACGTCGTGGGCCGCATGGAGTCCGGTACGGAGAGGAAGGCGTCGTCCGATCTTGTTGCAGGCGATAGTTCGTCCAGAGGAGTTCGGACTTGTAGGAAAGTTCGGCCGAAGGGGAAACCCGGGAGGAGCTCGACCGCAGAGAGGTTCGCAGGAGCTCGGATGGCCGAACGGGCGTCTGGGTGGAGTCCGTCTCCCAAAGAAGTCCTGCCGCTTGGAGTCTAAGGAGCTCGGTCGCCAGGAAGTTCGGCTGGCGGTGGAAGTTCGGCCCGAAGCCTGGATGCTGGGGAGTTCGGCCGCTTGGCAGTTCGGCCGGCTGAAGGAGTTCGGTCTTGGGGGGTCCGAGGAAGTTCGGCCGTGGCGAGTCCGAAAGAGTTCGGCCGCCCAGGAAGTTCGGTCTCGACGCTGGGAGTCCGAAAGAAGTTCGACAGCTACCTAGTTCGGCCTGCTGGAAGAAGCTCGACCGCTGAGAGTTTGGTTGAAGTCCGTCTGTCGGAGCCCTTCTATGGCTACTTGCTACATTAGGCCGAGCGTCGGGCCGAGCTTCAGCAGGAGCGGGATTTAATCCCAATAGTAGCCCCCCCACTCCCGAGTTCAAAAATTGAAGGAAGGGAGTACCAAAATAGGCGACTGCCGAAGTCTTCTTCCAGGCTCCGCGTTTGTTGCAGCTGAAGCTCGGGGGAGGTCTCATCTCCAGCCAATGTTGACGCTGAAGTTGAGGCTGAGGCTTGGGGGAGACCTCATCTCCAGTCGATGTTTGGAGTTGAAATGGAACTCGTTTCCAGCCAAAGTTGATGAAGCTGATGTTGAAGCTCTCTGGCCGAGGTTGACATGATAGCTTTCTCTAGCCGAGGTCGATGTTGAAGCTCCTTGGCCAAGGTCGTCGCGGGCCTTACGTCTATCCAAGGACCTTATCCCTAGTCGGAGTCGATGCGGGCGCTCGGGGGAGATCTCATCTCCAGTAGCCGAGCTTCCCTCGGGGGAGATATTAGTGCGCGCTCGGGGGAGATCTTATCTCCTGCGGCCGAAGTGCGCGCTCGAGGGAGATCTTATCTCCTGTCGAACCATCCGAAAGAGATCTTATCTCTAGCCGGCGTTGCTTTTTGGGAGAAATCTTATCTCTAATCGAACTGCTTGGGAGAGATCTTATCTCTGGCCGAGGTTGCTTTTTGAGAGAAATCTTATCTCTGGCTGAACCGTCCGAGAGAGATCTTATCTCTGGCCGGCGTTGCTTTTCGGGAGAGATCTTATCTCTGGCCGAGATTGCTTTTCGGGAGAGATCTTATCTCTGGTCGAACCATCGGGAGAGATCTTATCTCTGGCTGACGTTGCTTTTCGGGAGAGATCTTATCTCTGGCCGAACTGCTCGGGAGAGATCTTATCTCTGGCCGAGGTTGCTTTTCGGGAGAGAGATCTTATCTCTGACCGAACCATCCGGGAGAGATCTTATCTCTGGCCGGCATTGCTTTTCGAGAGAGATCTTATCTCTGGCCGAACTGCTTGGGAGAGATCTTATCTCTGACCGAGGTTGCTTTTCGGAAGAGATCTTATATCTCTGGCCGAACCGTCCGGGAGAGATCTTATCTCTGGCCGGCGTTGCTTTTCGGGAGAGATCTTATCTCTGGTCGAACTGCTCGGAAGAGATCTTATCTCTGGCTAAGGTTGCTTTTTCGGAGAGATCTTATCTCTGGTCGATCGTCTGGGAGAGATCTTATCTCTGGCCGGCATTGCTTTTTGGGAGAGATCTTATCTCTGGCCGAACTGCTCGGGAGAGATCTTATCTCTGGCCGAGGTTGCTTTTCGGGAGAGATCTTATCTCTGGCCGAACCGTTCGGAAGAGATCTTATCTCTGGCCGACGTTGCTTTTCGGAAGAGATCTTATCTCTGGCCGAACTGCTCGGGAGAGATCTTATCTCTGGCCGAGGTTGCTTTTTGGGAGAGATCTTATCTCTGATCGAACCGCTCGGGAGAGATCTTATCTCTAGCCGAGGTTATTGCTCGCGTTAGGACGAGGTTCTCCTCCTGTTCCTAACGTGGCCGACTGCTTCTTCCCTGTCATCGCATAGTTTTCGGATCCAGAAATAATATTATTGAGGGGGGAGAATTTTACCAAGGGGGAGCCACTCGTAGCACATTTACGTTTGAGGGTCGTCGGGTGTTGTTCCTTGAGTTCCCTCGGGCAGCGAGTCCCATCCAGACGGCCTCCTCTATTACATGCTGGCCTCCTTAATTTGGAGCATGCTTCTCTTGACTTTGTCGCTGGGAGATGGCGGATCGCCGATGTAGCTAGCTCCTAGATCCTCCCCGGGGTGGCATTGATGACACCACGAGGCGGCCGACTTTCTTGTCTTTTTTTAGTTACGGTGGTGCTTTTAGCCGATCTTCTCCCACTTCAGACTGGCGTCGGAAGAATTTATCCCATCCCTTTTTGGCGAGCTCTTCAATCTTGCCCTGAAGCTGAACGTATTCCTAAAGCTGAACGTATTCCTCAGCCATGGTCGCGATGGTAGGGGCTTTACTTGCTTCGATCGTGCACGTTTGGGGAGGCCATAGTCCTTCAGGTCTTGGGCGGTCGAACTTCATTTAGGTGATCTGCTGCGGAGTTTGGCTCACTTATGCCAAACTTTATTCGTGGGAGAACTTCGTTCCGCCACCGCTTGCACCGAACTTTACTGTGATGGTGGAGTTCGGCCTCACTTGCGCCGAACTTCATTGATGAGCTTCAAAGAGAGAGTTCAGCCTTGCCGAACTTCATTATGATGATGACCTGTGGAGTTCGACCTTCCGCCAAACTTCATTCCGCGGGAGAACTTTCCTCCGCCTTCGTTTATGCCGAACTTCATTCTGCTTTGGGGAGCTCGGCTTTTTCACGCCGAACTTTATTCCGCTTTGGAGAGATCGGCTCCTCCCGCCGAACTTCATTCGGCTTTGGAGAGATCGGCTTTTTCATGCCGAACTTCATTCTGATTTGGGGAGCTCGGCTTTTTTACGCCAAACTTCATTCCGCCTCTGCGGAAGAACTTCTGCTCTCTGTTTCTCTCGACTGGCATGCCCGAATGCTCTTCCTTAAGAACGGTTCCTCGGGTTTTTCTGGCAGAGTCTCCGCCGAAGGTTGTCGCACGGCCTGTATCACCTCGGCGGGGCCGCGAACCCGTCCAGAGCTGCTCTGCATCTATGGTGGCTTCGGGTGGAGCCTGGGCTGCAATGGGAGCCGGTCACCGAGTCGAAGCTCTCGAGGCACTTTCTCTTCGGGTGAAAAAAGGGAGATCTCTAGAGATGAAAGAGAAGAGTCACCGAGCACTCCTTTAAGAACAAGAAAACCTCGAAGGTTCGGGCTCTTCCTCTAGCGCCAATCTGTTGGTGCAGAAATCCATCTTCGCCGGAGGTCACCGGAGTCGTTGCCGCTGAGGTCGCCGTCGGGGACCTGCAAAACAAAGTCCCATCCGGAACCGGTGGGGGGTGGCTCCGGCAGGACCCTCCGACAGTCAAGTCAATTTTCGGCCAACAGGAATGGAGTGCTCGGAATGAGTTTCGGAGCTTAGAGGTGAGGAGGAGAGCTTAGAGAGTCGAGAGTTCAGAGAGCTTAGCCTTGGCATATCTGGAGGGGTCCTTTTATAGCGGAGCTTAGTTGATGGTGACAGCCATGCCGTCTGGCAGAGAGTCGTTGGACAGCATGGAGTTCGGTACGGAGAGGACGGCATCGTTCGGTGGATCGTGGGAGCCATACTGGCACGTCGTGGGCCGCATGGAGTTCGGTACGGAGAGGAAGGCATCGTCCGATCTTGTTGCAGGCGACAGTTCGTCCAGAGGAGTTCAGACTTGTAGGAAAGTTCGGTCGAAGGGGAAACCCGGGAGGAGCTCGACCGCAGAGAGGTTCGCAGGAGCTCGGATGGCCGAACGGGCGTCTGGGTGGAGTCCGTCTCCCGAAGAAGTCCTGCCGCTTGGAGTCCAAGGAGCTCGGTCGTCAGGAAGTTCGGCTGGCGGTGGAAGTTCGGCCCGAAGCCTGGATGCTGGGGAGTTCGATCGGTTGAAGGAGTTCAGCCTTGGGGGGTTCGAGGAAGTTTGGCCGTAGCGAGTCCGAAAGAGTTTGGCCGCCCAGGAAGTTCGGTCTCGACGCTGGGAGTTCGGAAGAAGTTCGGCAGCTACCTAGTTCGGCCTGCTGGAAGAAGCTCGACCGCTGGGAGTTCGGTTGAAGCCCGTCTGTCGGAGCCCTTCTGCGGCTACTGGCTACATTAGGCCGAGCGTCGGGCCGGGCTTCGGCAGGAGCGGGATTTATCCCCAACAACACCCATATGTGAAATGGATGATTGCTTGAAGTCAAAAGAATAAATATTATATAATATTAAAAATAATATTTTTAAATTCAAATACTTTATTTTTTATTGAGAATAAATCTTGCTCCTACCGAAGTCCAGTCTGATGCTCGGTCTAATGCAACCAGTAGTCTCGGAAGAGCTTCAGCGAATGAGCCTCAGCCGAACTCCTTCAGTCGGTCGAGCTTCTCAGTGGCCAACCTCCAGTCGGACTTCTATGGAAACCAAACTTTCTCTATACTCCTTCAATCAAACTCTCACGAGAGTCGAACTCCCTCCGTACTCTTTTAGTCGGACGCCTACGAGAGCCGAACTTCATACTCCTCCAGTCGGACGTCTATGGAAGCTGAACTCCTTTCGAGATTCTTCTTCAGTCGAATACCTGTAGAAGCCAAATTCTTTCCGAGCTTCTCCTCTAGTTGAATGCCTATAGAAGCCGAACTCTTTCCAAACTTTTTCTTCGATCGAACTCCTTTAGGAGCCGAACTCCTCCTGGACTTCTTCCTCAGATGGATTCCTCTAGTGGATTACTTTTGGATAATTTCATCTAGACATATTTTCTTCAGGAGTTTGAACTCCTCTGAAATTGATATATGCCGAAGTCTACCAACCAATGCCTGCTTTCTCAGAGCTATGGCTATTAAATCTCGATGAATGATCATCATCAATCTGCCACAGACAACGCTACCGAACGGTATGGCTGTCACCATCAGCCTGACGACACCTTTTCCTCCATACCGAACTCTATCAAGCCTCGAGCGGCCCACTGTCAAACAACTATAGCTGTCACCATCAATCAAGCTTCGTCTATAAAAAGAAACCCTCCAAATACGTTTTCTCTAAGATCTAAGCTCCCTTCTCCTTTTCGAAACTCTGCCAAGCTCTCGCCTGAGCACTCCATTTCTGTTGGCTAGAAGAGCTAACTTGATCGTCAGAGGATCCCACCGGAGCCACCACTATCGACTTCGGATGAAACTTTATTTTACAGATCATCGATGGCGACCTTGTCCTCCTCTATTTCAGCTCGATCTGGCATCAACCAAATTCTGCACCAATAGAATTGACGCTAGAGAAAGGGCCTCTATCTCTGAGGTATCTTTGTTCTTAAAGGAGTGCTCAATCGATCCTACCGACCTTCTTCTCCAGGGGTCACCTCCACTCTCTCCCTCAATCCTACGAAATGCCTCAAAAGAAGGTGACTACTTGGAGATCTACCACTTCTGCCGTTAGATCTGGGCCAGATTCATTCATTTCTGCTCCATCGTCAGCACTTCAACCTCCACCTCCATCGACGATCATGGTAGATTCGGAGCAGTTTAACCTGCTGATATAGTGGGTTCAGGGCCTCATCGAGATGGTGCAGGCCATGCAACAGCCTCCGACAGTGACTCCATTAGAAAACCTATCATTAGAATATCAAAAACTGATCCCAAGAAAGAGTACTTGGGCTAGCGTACCCATCGCTCTTGAAAAAAAAATAGAGAGCAGAGAATTCGTGTTCGGATCATGGTTCTCCTCTGGAGGAGACCTTTTCCATTTATAGCCGAAAGCTCTCCAAGATCTACGACCAAGATGATGCCCTCGATCAAGACTATGGGAGATGGACTGATGGATTGAGGAACTCCACCATGTCATTCCGGCTCGTTATGACGACGTCTGCACCGATCCCCCTTTCTCTCTTCGGATTATGTAAGAGTTCGTTCCGTCGAACTTCAAGCTCTCTCAATTTGAAAGCTACGATGAAATCTTTGATCCAGTCGATCATTTGGAGGCCTATCGAACTATCATGCTACTCCACGGCACACCAGACGCCATACTATGTCGAGCTTTCCTATCTACCTTGAAGGAGGCAGCAAGAAATTGGTACTCGATGTTGAAGCTAGGTACGATCTTTTCTTTTAATCAGATGAGCTGTCAGTTCACGGTCCACTTCATCAGCAGCCAACGTCCGCACTGAGGTTCAAATTTTCTAGTAAATATCAAGCAAAAGGTGGAAGAATCCATCTAGACTTATGTTACTCAGTTTAATGCGGCTACGTTGGAGATCCAAAACCTGGATCAGTCTATTGCAATGGCCACACTCAAGGATGGTCTTCAGAAGAATGATTTGCTATTCTCTCTAAAGAAGAAGTATTCTAGAAACTTTGCCAATTTGCTCGCTCGGATCGAAAAATATGTCCGTGCGAAAGAAGCCTTCAAATTGAAGGATGAAGAAGTCATAGGAGAGCAGTGGGCCAATGAGTCTGATAGACCCACCATCGATGGAGGGCCGAATGAAGCTCGGTCGCACTCATGGGATCCCCTCGAGCACAAACGAGGTCGAACTCCCCTTCAAGCTTGTCGTCAAGGAAGCCCTAACAAAAGAGCATGAAGTTCTCCCCCAAGAGATTTCACAGGAGGGTCGAATGAAGCTCGACCACACTCATGGGCTCCCCCTGAGTGCAAGCGAGCCGAACTTCTTCTTGAGCTTGTCATCAAGGAAGCTCCGATAGAAGGATGTGAAGAAGTCATCCCTCTAGAAGCTAGAACCATTAATGAGGAAGGAACAATAAGGAGATCGACCATCTTCCAACATCATCGATGCTATCTCTGGGCGCTTGATACTTCGACAAGCTGTCATCTCCCAACATCAAAGTCAAGAGAAGCTTACTCCAAATTGAGAAGGCCAACACAAAATAGAGGATATCATCAGGTCTGGGACTTACTATCTGAAAAGTTCGAAATGACAACGCTCCCACGATTTTGAGACTCGAAGAATTCGAGAATTTACTGTCGGTAATTTTTCTTTAGTAAGATTGCTCCATTTCAATATTATTATTTTTTGGTGTAAAAACTACCTATGATAGGGAAGAAACAAATAATAGTGGCCATATTAGGAATAGAAGGAGAACCTCATCCTAACATGGGCAAGTTGAAGATCTCATTTATTTTAAACGAGATAGGGAGAGAGGCTCTGACAATGGCCCTTATGTGCTCCTACAGTCCATTAGGAATAGGAGGAGAACCTCGTCCTAACGTGAGCAAAGTCGAAGGCCTTATTTATTTTAGATGAGATGGAGGGAGAGATCCTGACAATGATCCTTATGTGCCCCCACAGTCCGTTAGGAATAAGAGAAGAATTTTATCCTAACGTGAGCAAAGTTGAAGACCTCGTTCATTTTAGACGAGATGGAGGGAGAGGCCCTGACAATGACCCTTATGTGCCCCCACAGTCTATTAGGAATAGGAGGAGAACCTCATCCTAATGCGAGCAAAGTTGAAGGCCTTGTCCATTTTAGATGAGATGAAGAGAGAGGCCCTAACAACGGTCCTTATGTGCCCCCACAGTCTGTTAGAAATAGGAGAAAAATTTCGTCCTAACGTGAGCAAAGTTGAAGGCCTCATTTATTTTAGACGAGATGGGGGAAGAGGTCATGACAATGGCCCTTATGCACCCCCACAGTCCGTTAGGAATAGGAGGAGAACTCATCCTAACGTGAGCAAAGTCGAAGATCGGGCTTTAAAATTTATGTCAATGGGAGATAAGATCTCCTTCGACCTCGACTACAGGAGATAAGATCTCCCCCGAGGAGCTCAACCTTCAACCTCGACTGCTGAAGATAAGATCTTCTCCAAGCTTAAACCTCGACTGTAGGAAATAAGATCTCCCCTGAGCTTCAATCTCGATCAGAGATAAGATCTCTTTCGAGCGTCCGAGTCAACCTCGACTAGAGATAAGATCTGTTCCGAGCAACCGAGCCAACCTCGACTGTAGGAGATAAGATCTCTTCCGAGCTTCAACCTCGATCAGAGATAAGATCTCTTCCGAGCGTCCGAGTCAACCTCAGCTAGAGATAAGATCTCTTCCGAGTGATCGGGCCAACCTCAACTGTAGGAGATAAAAATCTCCCTCGAGCTTTCAATCTCGATCAGAGATAAGATCTCTTCCGAGCTTCAATCTCGATCAGAGATAAGATCTCTCCCAAGCGACCGGACCAACCTCAGCTGCAGGAGATAAGATCTCTCTCGAGCTTCAATCTCGGTCAAAGATAAAATCTCTCCCAAGCGCCCGAGTCAACCTCGGCTAGAGATAAGATCTCTTTCGAGCAACTGGACCAACCTCGGCTATAGGAGATAAAATCTCCCCCAAGCTTCAACCTCGACTGCATAAGATAAGATCTTCTCCAAGCTTCAAACCTCAGACAGAGATAAGATCTCTTCCGAGTGTCTGAGTCAACCTCGGCTAGAGATAAGATCTCTTTCGAATGATCGGACCAACCTCAGCTGCAGAAGATAAGATCTCTCCGAGCTTCAATCTCGACTGCAGGAGAATAGATCTCCGCCAAGCTTCAACCTCGGTCAGAGATAAGATCTCTTCCGAGTGTTCGAGTCAACCTCGACTAGAGATAATATCTCTCTCGAGCGACCGAGCCAACCTCAGCAGCAGGAGATAAGATCTCTTCCAAACTTCAACCTCGACTGTAGGAGATAAGATCTCTTTCGAGTGCTCGAGTCAACCTCGACTAGAGATAAGATCTCTTCCCGAGCGATCGGACCAACCTCTGCTGCAAGAGATAAGATCTCTCCGAGCTTCAACCTCAACTGCAGAAGATAAGATCTCTCTCAAGCAACCGACCAACCTCAACTGCAGGAGATAAGATCTCCTCCAAGCTTCAATCTCGGCCAGAGATAAGATCTCTCTCGAGTGCCCAAGTCAACTTCGGCTAGAGATAAGATCTCTCCCAAGCGACCGAGTCAACCTCGACTGTAGGAGATAAAAATCTTTCCTAAGCTTCAACCTTGGCTGCAGGAGATAAGATCTCCCCCAAGCTTCAACCTTGGTCAGAGATAAGATCTCTTTCGAGCGTTCGAGTCAACCTCGACTAGAGATAAGATCTCTTTCGAGCGACTGGACCAACCTCGACTATAGGAGATAAGATCTCTCCCGAGCTTCAACCTCGACTGCAGGAGATAAGATCTCCCCCAAGCTTCAATCTCGGTCAGAGATAAAATCTCTTCGAGCATCCAAGTCAACCTCGACTAGAGATAAGATCTCTTTCGAGCGATCGGGCCAATCTCGACTACAGGAGATAAGATTCCTTCGAGCTTCAACCTCGACTGCAGGGATAAGATCTTCCCCGAGCTTCAACCTCGATCAGAGATAAGATCTCTCTTGAGTGCCCGAGTCAACCTCGACTAGAGATAAGATCTCTCTCGAGCGACCGGACCAACATCGACTGCAGGAGATAAGATCTTTTTCAAGCTTCAACCTCGGTTGCAAGAGATAAGACCTACCCCGAGCTTCAACCTCGGCTAGAGATAAGATTTCTCCCAAGCGATCGGGCCAACCTCAGCTATAAGAGATAAGATCTCCTCCGAGCTTCTACAGGAGATAAGCTCTCTCCCGAGCTTCAACATCAACAAAAAATAAGATCTTCCTAGACCTCTACCGAAGATGAGATCTTCCCCGAGCCTCAACCTCAACTTCAACTTTGGCTGGAGATAAGATCTCCTCCGAACTTCAACCTAAATTGGTGCAGAGCCCTGAAGAGGACTTCGACAATCGTCATTTCTATATTTTCTTTCTTCGAGTTTCGAACTCGAAAGTGGAAAGACTATCGTTGGGGATAAACCCCGCTCCTACCAAAGTTCAGTCTGATGCTAAGTCTAATGCAACCGGTAGTCTCGAAAGAGCTTCAACGAATGAGCCTTAGCCGAATCTCTTTAGCCGATCGAACTTCTCAGCGGTCGACCTTCAATCGAACCCCTATGGAAGCCGAACTCCCTCCGTACTCCTTCAATCGGACTCCTACGAGAGCCTAACTTCCTCCGCACTCCTCCAGTCAGATGCCTACGAGAGCCGAACTCCTTTCGAGCTTCTCCTCTAGTCGGATGCCTGTAAAAGTCGAACTCCTTCCGAGCTTCTCCTCTAGTCGGACGCCTACAGAAGTCGAACTTTTTCCAAACTTTTTCTTTGGCTGAACTCCTCCCAGACTTCTTCCTTAGACGGATTCCTCCAGCGAATTACTTTCGGATAATCCCCTCCAGACGTATTTCCTTCAAGAGTCCAAACTTCTCTGAAATTGATATATGCCAAAGTCCACCAACCAACGCCTACTTTCTCAGAGCAACGGCTATTAAATCTTGATGAACGATCACCATCAGTCTACCACAGGCGATGCTATCGGACGGTATGGCTGTCACCATCAGTCTGACGATACCTTTTCCTCCATACCGAACTCCACCAAGTCTCGAGCAACCTACTGTCAGACAGCTGCAGCTATCACCATCAATCAAGCTCCGTCTATAAAAAGAAATCCTTCAGATATATTTTCTCTAAGCTCTAAGCTCTCTTCTCCTTTTTGAAACTCTGCCAAGCTTTCGCCTGAGCACTATATTTTTGTCGGCCAGAAGAGCTGACTTGATTATCGGAGGATCCCATCGAAGCCACCACCACTGACTCCGGACGAAACTTTATTTTATAGATCACCGATGGTGACCTCATCCTCCTCCACTTTATCTTGATCCAGCGTCAATTAAATTCTGCACCAACACTTTCTATTGCATATATTTACAATAAAGATGTTTTCATTTAAAATTGCATAGGATTTACAACAAGTTGCTTAAAAAATGTTAAACTTAAACAACATAAGAAAATACTATTATTAATAAATACTAGAAAGAATGTGGATAAAAATTATTTCTCTACTCAAGTAATAAAATGCCTATAAGGCAATTGATGAGGTCTATCTAGAATTAACTAGTTGCATTCTAAATTTATTATACCCAAATTTGCCAATCACAATAATTATACATAACTTGAATTTAAAAAAAAAAAAGTATGATTGATGGTCCTTTTTTTAAAAAAAAATTAGCTAATCAATCAAATTTTTTCTATTATCAAATTAACTAGTTACTATTATGGCAAAGTTACAACATAGGGGACTAAATTTTTTAAAACTAAGATGAAGTAATGCTGAGAATATTTTATCCATTACCCTAGAGGCTTCATGTTACAAGAATACCAAGCTTCATATTTTTTTATCTTTGAACATACCATAGAGTAACAAAAGAAGAATTATGTCCTCCATGGTAAGGTAAGACTTGTTACAGTATTGCTAATTAGTATGAAAGTGTAGTCGAGGATATTTTAAACTCTATCAAAATTTAGAAAGAGTGAAGCCTTTCTATTTGAGGGTGTTTTAGAAGTAATACCAAGTTTAACATGTGAACTTACTATAGATTCATAAAAAAAGAATTATAACATTAGCAGTCAAGTGCATATTATAATATTGCCATTTATTTTGGTAAGATATATATTTAAAAAGTTGAGTTCTAGTTTCATCACTAAAATATAATATAGACATCATATTTATTTACCAATTATCAACATGAATTAAAATCAACAAACTTAGCATTTCTTTCACCTGCTTAACTCATAATTGATTATTTTCCAGAAAAAAAGAGAGGAAGCAAACTTACTATGACAGAGTATTATGAATTAGAAATATTAACTTTTGACAAAAGTGATACATATAAATGATTTATTATATATAGATTATGCACCATTTTTTTATTATGTATAATATCAATTAATTAGCATATGCATGTGTGTGATTTTAACTCGGTCTAAAATTCAACAAAGAAAAATTGCGAGCAATAGCCATGATATATTGCAACATTGATGTCTATATTGATGAGTTATAAGTTTTAAAATATCATAGATACAACTTAATGTCTTGTCTTTTTCTGACTACTTAATTTAGACATTAAATAACTAATTATTGCTAGCAATAAAAATCAATAATCTTGGTCATTTTCCTAATCCGTCTTATGTTGCAATGGAGAGGGGGGTGGGGGTTGGGGAGGTGGAGAGATAGAGATAGAGAGATTGAGAGAGTGAGTGAGGGTAAGAGAATTTATTGGGATAAGGTATTGAAAGTTATAGGTATCAATATGCCATAAATATGATGTCTAGATGATTTTTTTAGGTTTAGATTTTCTCTCTATTCTTTTTTATTTATATTGTTTGATATACTGATGCACGTGATTGCTCTAAGAGAAAGAAGTGGCTAACAGGTGAACTTATATTTGATTGTTTAGAAAACTTTAGAAGAAAAAAATAAAAAAGAAAAAAAAGATATCCATTGAAAATAAAAAATAGCTAAATTTGAAAATCTCTTTCTATGTTATTTACTTATTTATTGTTAGAAGACTTGATATTTCAAAAAAAAAAAAAATTTGAATGCTTTCTCCGAGCAACTAAACATACTTTAAAAATGTTCTAACTGATTTAAGTGCAAAGAGTAAATCATAGTTAATCTTGATCCAATCAAGATGAAGTCTTTCATTTCAATATTTGTTGTCAAATATTTTTTATTATGTAATTTAATAAACATACTTATTTCTCATATAATATACCATAAAGAGAAATTACGAAAGGTTTAGACCAAGAAATAGTTATTTATAGATGTCTTGTTGTTTGTGGTATAACCAGTCACATAGCATAGTGTAGACTGTGTTAAAAATAGAGCATAAGAAAATATCCAAAATAAGTCCAAATTTGCAAGATTGTAACTAGGACTATCATAACCTTTTACCGATTAGATAGCAAAATATACATCAAGTAGTTAATGAAGTCAACTTAAGATTTGCTAGTTATCATGAAAGCAGGTCAGCGTGAATGCAATTGACGCAAGTTTATTGTGATTGATTTGCCATGGAACTAATAGAAACACATAAAAGCAATCAAGTGTAAAATACTCTATAATTGCCATGAAAAAGAGAAATTACTCTTTACACTGCATGCACTACATCACCCATGCATGTAACCTGTCACAACCATTCCTATTAACCCTACTCATCAGCGCTCATCTTGGTACATTGTTATAGGAATAAGTGGTTGTGATATACGGCATGTACAACTACATAGCGTATGCAATGTAGGAAAAAATATCTTCATATCTAGAGTTTCTTTGATCAGTAAAAATGTAGATTCCTACTTATAGTGCGTGTGCACTACAAGTGATTAGCATGATTGGAATTCAGATCAGAATTTGCTTTAATTTTTGTTTATTTCATAATGAACGAGTTTTAGCTATCCTATTAGGCCACAATACACCAGGCCCACTCAACCCAAGTTTGGGGTTTTAGGCAGGCTGGCCGGGCTAAAAGCAAATGCAATCACTTTTTAACTCATATGGGCTCCTACTTTTTAACATGGGCCTATCCCAATAGCTTAGTTCCTAACTTGAGGCTAATCCTTTCATTCCAAGCTGAATGCTTCGATTTTGGACCACCATGGCCTATTTGCCACCCATAAATATAAAGAGCTTGAAGAATATGGCTCTGTACTCTTTTTCTCTCTCTCAATGTAGTCTCTTGCATTCTACCCTCCATGAAAAGTCTTCATATTCCTCTAATCCTGTTCAACCTCATACACTCACTAATTTGTGCTTCAATGGGAGAGGTCCAATCCATGAAGCATGGCCATCAACACATTGCACAATGACTAGGCTCCTTGTAATATATGGTGTTGCAGCCAGTGCATTTCCTAAAGATGGCATGAGGAGAAATTTATCCCTTTCTTTATTTTTTCTTTTATTGAACCCTACTACATTGAGAAGCTCTAATATGAATACAATCACAAGCATATGACAAAATCAAATCATGGAGATGACATGGAATCTCAGTTGCATATGCCAAACTATATTAACAATATGTTTAGCCACATAAGATGCTACCCAATCATATCTATTATATATATAAAATAATATTCTATTGAGGAGTATTATGGTGTTGCCAACTCAGCATCTCAAATAATTTTTGTTGTGCCACGTGTCAAGCTCCGACTTTCCATAGTACATACGTGTTAACCACTTAATATTAATTAAGTTCAACAGAACTGCTTGTCGTCGAGCCGGGATGCGGCAACCCCATGGAAGGTAAACCGAACACGGACCGAGCATGCGAGCTCGGCAAGATGGAGGCCGACCTCGCATGAGTATGATCCGTATCTCCTCGGTGATGATCCCCGCCAAATCAGAGTCACCGTGCTGGACGGCGTCGGTGTAGCTCATGAGAAGATGAACTAATCGGATGGCAGAGTCCTCTTCCTCCCGCTGCTGGGAGGTGGCGGCGACGATGGCCATCTGATGCAGCTAAGGAGGGAGAGGAAAGCACATGGGATCCAGCCACATTTTGGCTGTTGGGGAGGCTAGAAGGGCCCTGGCGGCCGACGGAAAGGGACGAGCTTGGAGAGCATGGAGTCAACTCAAATGGTGAGATCGGAGGGGTTATAGTGGACGACCTCGATGGCAGCAAGATGATCGATGAGGGCCCTATCGATGGCCAACTCTAGTCACTCAAGGCTCTACGCCACCTAACGTAGATCCGACGATCGGATGTGGTAGCTAGCGCCCGCGAGGAGGTCGTCAACCTCTAAGGCATAGCACTATTGACTGGATTCAGCATCAGTCCACCCGTCGGCAATTGTGCCTGATCCAAATGGTTACAATCCCATCTCTGCATGCTCCCAGATGGCAGGGAGAGAGAAGGTGAGGGAAAGAGAAAGGATGTTGGAGACCCTTCTCCTTCTCTCCATCTTAATTTTGGAGATGGGGGAGAGAGAAAGAGAGAAGAGGGTCAGTGACGTCGGCATGGGTGAGATGTACATGTGCCGGGTTTCATTATCGAGGTGCATGGACATGTGAGTATTAGCTTGAGATTTTAGATGAATTTTTTTTTAAAAATTTTTTATTAATTAGAATTTGATGGTTGGTTGGTCACTTTGATTTTTTTCTTTAAATAGAGCCAGAGGAGAGGAGTTTAACTCCTCAATGATGGTTTTCGAATCCGTGTGAGAGTATGTGTCACATGTCGAGCTCTGACTTTTCTAAATTTTTTTTTATTTTTTTGCATGAATCTTAACGCCTTAGATTTTTTTTATTTTCTATATAAATCTTAATGCAAAAAAAAAGGAATGAAAGAGGAGTAATTCTCTTCCTCTCTTCGAATCCGATTGGAAAAAAGAGTTCTAGAGCTAATCAAACTTTGGCAACAACCTTAAAACTCCTATCCATAAATCCCTCAGCCCCTTCCTTTAGGTATCATCCAAGTTATGTATCGAATCATCGGTGAAATCAAAAGTTTAGAGAGACTTTTCATTGAGTGATTCCAAGTGTGCTACCACCAATTGCCAACAGATGGATTTCATAGGGAGTCAACCTTCCTTATTTTTTCTTTTGATTTTGTTCCTTCCCCATCGGACCAATCGACTGCCATCACCAAATAGCCTTGGTCGTCGAGGATCCTAGGCCACCGAGGGTTCTCATCGTGAGGGGTTGCTACTGCTCAAGAGCTACTACCATGGGAGATGGCCGGCCTTCAAAGAATAATCCCTCCCCTATTTTAACGAAGAAGAAGAAGAGAGAGTCTCTCTTCTCTCTCTTTCTTTTATTTAATTTATTTCTTTTAAAACTAGGACACTAGGAGTAGGCCCTGATGAGTCATAAGAGATTTAAATCAAATAATTTATATATTATTATTATTATTTTAACTGATCCTATAGGAAAATAATTTTTGGATAAAAGATCTTTGAACAGATCCCTTTATAAATCGAGGTGCGGATTTAGATTAGAGGATAAATTATCGTTGATAGAGATAAGGTCCCATTTATATCGTTGTATGTTACTCCTTATTTTTTTTAATTATTTACATATTTTTTTTATTTATTATTATATTTTGTCGAAACTATTTATCGCTGTAATAAATATTGGCATGTTGTATGTAGAATTTGCTTTTACAGTTTGATGTAATAGATTTTTTATTTTTTTAAAATATAATTTTGAAAGTATTTTATTAAACTCTCATAAAAATAGTATCTTTAATTTTTAGCATTTACATAATCAAGCCTGTATTCATAATGTAATTTCATTGAAATCAATTATAACATAAATGCATCCATGAATAATTATTGTTTCTCACATAATATACGATATAATTTATTTATTTTTATTATATGTCCTCCTACCTAATAACCTTTTATTGAATTCTATTTCTATATATTCTTATAATTAAAGCATATTTACATAGATAGTTGAGAACATGAAATGATCCCAAAAATTTGATTATATTTTATTTTATTATTTATATATTATTATAGCAGCAGAAAATCATGCTATAATAGAGAGTAAATTTTTTGATAAAATATTTGCTACGTCGAGTTGTGAAACAATGTCAACTACTTCTGGTACAAAATGATTGCGAGATATCAATTTGCTATGTCCTGATATCTTTAACAACAAATATATTCATGTTGGACGTTCATCCATCATATTATCGACTGATAATCTCATAGTTGTATCATCAGCTAAATTTCTACATGATATAAGGGATACAGCTTACACTACTTGGCAGCGTCAAAAATTTATTCTTTCATAAAAAATGTTGCGACAATCAGACAATCGTTTAGTTTATAATTTCCATGGTGTAATATTGTGCAGAGATGAAATAGCACGTGTTGCCCGACGAAGTCAAAAAAAGATTCTCACATAGAAAAAAATGATCCAAAGACAAAACACTTTGGCCGATAATTTTTTTATAGCAAATATAAATTAGTTTATAGTGCATTTAATATATCTTTTTATTTAAACTATATAACATCTAATAGATTATTATTATAAAATTTATTGAACTATAGGTTGTATAATAAAAATATGTGACTTTGGAGGACGAATATGCATATGTGAGTATTATGAAGCAAAAGTCTAGTATGAAGAGGCAAAATAGATCATGTACCAATAAGAGTCCAAAATTTAGCATATATTGCTCAGCAGGAAAAATGCAACTGCTTTTGCTTAAAGAACCATATTTTCTGTTGAAGAATTTGATCGATTATAGAAAGATTAGGTTTAATATAAAATTTATAGAAGATAGATCGTTACTTATCTCACACATACTATGTTGACTCCACATAATTTTCAAAGTTTCTCTTTCAAAACCTAATATCTAAAATCATCCTTTTATCAAAATTTAATCATAATTATTTAAAAATAAAAATCCTAAATCTTCATGGGCTAATTGGCTTTGCGATAGCACCCAACATCCAATCAATTAAATCTAGGAAATCAAATCAACCAACTATAAATCAAGGATCAAGGTAGGATGCTAAAATATAAATAATGTTCAGGATGCTCGATTTGATCAAGATGGGTACTGGCATACTGTTCAGTAATCGCAGATCAGGATCTTTCACTAAGCTCTATCAAAATCATTAGAAGTCCGTCATTGGATTAATCTTAGAGAGAGAAATCATCCTAAAAAAAAAAATAATTATAGAGAAAGAGAAAATAATAATGGATAATTTGAGGTAGAGAGCTTATGGGAGCCTAAGGTAAGCTTGACTCTTCTTCCCCCTGTTTCCTTTCCATCAGGCTAAACATCGCCACCGATCATCAATTCATGTACTTCATCATTTTCTTTGTTACAAGACATGGCACATGACTCAAGTGATGATAATGCCAAAGAAATGCAGTCATCATTATTCCCAAATCATTTTTAATCCTATAAGAAGAAAAGGATGCTATCAAAAATCATACTAGAAAAGCATGAACCAGAATAGAATCAAAAATTGCTGAGGAAGACAATGACATAACAACCCTTAAGAGGAAACGAATGCTTCAAATTATTGATAAAGACTGATAAAATTATTTTTTATTATATTAAATTTTTTATTATATTTTGGTCAACTCTATATCAACTATATCTCATTATTTTTTTATCAATATAAGCACACCAATATTTCTAACTATCAAATATTACATGCTATAATTCTGAATAATTAAAAATAAGATAATAATATTTAAAAAATTATTTTCGTACATTCAGCTCCATGAATCTTTGGCTAGTTAGTAGCAAGAATATTATGCAATGAGTCCCCGAGCTTTAGCCAACATGAAAAAATGGCTCTCAAAAAGCTTGAATTTAGTAAACAACCATGAAATCACCGTCTTAGAGTCTCTTTCTAAAATGACCCTGTCAGCCTGCAGGGTAAATTTACCCTTTTCTTGATTTTCTTGAATCACAATCTATGCTGCACGTGTATCTGAACCTGGATAATTTGAAGACCAAATAACTCCAATTATTTTAGACCCATGGCCAATCTGGCCAGAGCGCATTGTTTGGATTTGGTCCGGGTCTAACTCATAAGAGCATGGTTAGCCCATAGCCCAAACTAGAAGCCACCGTCTAGTCCCTAGTGTGCTCCCTCCGTCCATTATTCGATCCCGCTGTTCTATGTGATTCTATCGCGGCTCCGCTTTGTCGGCCGTTGGAATTGGATAGGGAAGGGGATAGCGAAGCGAGATGGCTGCCGTGGCGCCGTTCTCCGGGCTGAGATGCCCGCCACTCTCCTCGTCCCCGCTCTCCAAGCCCGCCTTTTTTTCCTCCACGCCTTCCACGGCGCGGACCGCCTTCTCCGTCACCGCCGTGGCCTACGCCATCACGCCGACCCAGAAGGAGCGGCAGAAGCTCAAGGAGCTCTTCGAGGAGGCCGCCGAGCGCTGCCGCACCGCCCCCATGGAAGGTGTCTCCTTCACCGTTGAGGACTTCCACGCCGCCCTCGACAAGTACGATTTCGACTCCGAGATCGGCACCAAGGTCCCTCCATTCTTTCTTTCCCGACGAAATCTGGCCTGCTATATATGCTAATCGGTGTACTTCAGTAGGTTTCGATCCCTTTTCTTTGGCTAATTTATGATTTTTGATGGATTGTTTGATTTTGATGGACTGAGTTCCTTAGATGATCAATTGTTTCGTTTAAAGTTGATAAATCGAGCCCCTTCATGGAACGGTGAATAAAAATTTCATCTTTTGGGTGTAGAAAAATAGACTTATAATTAGGAGAGCTGAGTTTTTTTTTTCAAAAGAATGGTTCTATAACGATTACTTATTCGTCAAACCTTTTTGCTTGGTTTCAACGTATGTGACAATTTCAATGCACATTGAGTGATTAATTTAGCAATTAGTATGCCAAATTGAGCCAGTAATTTAGTTGAAAATAAAAAATTCCTATTCGTCGATATATAGCATCTTCAGCAGCATTGTTTACTGTGGATATATGTGGGTTTCAAGTTCGTCGTTAGTTTTTGGTCCATAGTATAAGATAGAAAAATAAAAGACTGTATATATATATTGCTGGCCACTACCTGGAATTAGAATTTGTTCTGTAACTTAGTGGATATGTAGGTATGTGCTAGGATGCACTGGTTCGCTCCTTTGTGATGTTTTGGGAATTGATTTAACTAATTAAAAGGGGAAAAAGTGTACTGGATGAGTTCAAAGCTTGAACCGAATCTACTGGATTTATTCTGAACTTGCTGACGCAGAAATGCATTACATCAGGGTAGGGCATAAAGGAGTCCATGTTCAAGATTGGTTTGTACATACGGTGAAAATGGGTTCTTGGATAAGAGCTTCTATTGGTTACATTTATTATTTTGTTGATTTGTGGCCCTAATTTTCAGTTTTTTTAGCCGGGCAGATCTTTCTGTAAGCATTGTGTTATATACTGCATATCTTTGTTGCCTTGAAAGGCCTACTTGACTGATCCGTCATTTTTCTTTCAGGTTAAGGGAACAGTCTTTATGACAGATGTCAATGGCGCACTTGTTGATATCACAGCAAAATCATCTGCATACTTACCTGTTCAAGAAGCGTGTATTCACAGAATCAAGCATGTGGCAGAGGCAGGTATATATCCAGGATTAGTTGAAGAGTTTGTTATAGTTGGAGAGAATATGGCAGATGATAGCTTGATATTGAGTCTACGGTCAATTCAATATGACCTTGCATGGGAAAGATGTAGGCAGCTTCAGGCTGAGGATGTTATTGTCAAGGGTAAGGTGAGGATCCTCAACACCAAATTTGATAAATAGATTCCTTCTTTTGGAGAACATCGGACCAGTGATGAGTTTGTTTGAGGAGTTACCTACCACCATCCTACCAAATTTGGAAAATTTTGATATGTTTAGTACCAGCTTGCTAGTTAACCATGTTTATCAATAAGACAAGGCCTGCTCTTTATGTTTATATAGGTATGTTGATGGTCATTGCATGTGGATTTGTCTGACTTGGGCTCATGATTTACATTGTCCTGCTGTAATCACTTCTTATGACCTTGTCTTTTTCAATAATTTTGTTCCTATAAGCATATTCCTATCATTTGTATGAGCCCTTTCTGTTCACAAAGTGGACAATGAGATTTTAGATAAGTTCAACCTTTCTCCCATGCCTCCCTCGCGAATGATCTATCACCTCACCATAGACAGAATAACCAAAAAGGTGTCCTTCAATTTGGTCTAAAATGTGTATGGTCCTCAGTTTCTCATCATCCCCCCCCCCTCTCTCTCTCTCTATCTCCAGCAATTAAATCAAGAGCAACATGTCTGACTTGTGATTGATGGATGAGAATGAATCATATTAACATCCCAATGGATCTTCGGCTCAGTTTAAGCTTTCAATTTATAATGCAACATGATTTGTGTATGTCCTCACTTTCACAATTTCAAGCAAGCCCCTCAGCCATGAACTTTCCAAGAAATTTTTTGTTTAACTTCAAATAGAATGCTTCTTCTGTAGTTGAATACTCAGATAATAAATTTCTTTCCATAGTCTCTCTTTGTTGGTTGAATAACTGATTTAGGAGATGCCCTTTTTTTTGGCTAAAACACATCTCTTGACACCAAAATGTTCTTTCTTCCCCTTTTCCCTAACACATATATTGGATTATCCACATCTGGTCTTACTACAAGCTTAAGTGATCCCTGTGCAACTTTTACTGGAGATCTTTGGGGGGATGATGATGGAAGAAATTACCATTGGTCAGGTGAAAGCATGTTAAAAAAGAAATAGAAGGCCTTGAGGTGGCTTTCAAACCATGAAAAGAGCCCTATTGTGAAAGTAGTTGAGAGGTGGGAAATGATAAGATTTTGGAAAGACTGTCTCATTGCTTTTGGTTTTTACTTCCCACGAATGCTTTGGTAAGTGACTGTTGGGTTTTCAGTACTTGGGTTTTTCCATTTTCTTGTATTGTTTCATAGACTACCTCTTTGTTATCACCTTCGTAACTTGTAGGACCTCCTTTATTATCACCTTGATAAACTTGTGGAATTTTTTTTCCTGTTTCTTCCTCCTCCTCCTCATCATCATCACTTTAATTCACGTGCTACTGCTTCTTCAAGAAAAGGAAAAGCATGAATGGAGCTTAATCTAAGAGAAGTTATATGAAATAGAACTTAACTTTTGTAAGCTTATGAATCCAATATGGAGTACATGTGGATCTGTTGCTGGAGTTGCATTAAGAATTTTACATGTTTCATATGTTTTCATTGAAATGTGACTCATATTATGAAGGACGCTCAACTCAAAATGGATACCAGAAATGTCCCATCAAAGATTTGACGTTATTTTTATCAGTAATGAGCAATTGTCAGCTTGAATGAAGTTATTATCTGATTGAGGCAACCTATTGTCTTGTAAGCATTGTGTTCCCTATGTTTTTGCCTTCTGATGCACTGTACCAAATATTCTGAATGGCAGGTTATTGGGGGAAATAAAGGAGGTGTGGTAGCCATAGTGGAGGGCCTTCGCGGTTTTATTCCTTTTTCACAGATTTCAACGGTTGGTCTTCAACTTGACTTCAGCATCCTTTAATTTATTGGTTCTATTTTACTTGGATTGTTGAGCTGAATAAATTGACCTCTGTTAACCATGAGTTGAAATTTGATTTTATTAGTTGATTCATTTTTAAAGTCATTTACATGCATCAGGCCTCATTGCAGAAGTCTTGCAGTCTTCTCTCAACAAAATTTAGTTTTATTTAGTTATGTTTGTGGGTGCTGTTTAATTGCACATTTGTACTTGATTTCCTGCATGATTCAGCTATTTGGGGAAATGACTTGATGATTCCATCTCTTAGCTAACTGAGGGTCTGTTTGGAATCATTATTTTTTTTCTTGTTTCTTCACAAAGTACTAAAATACCACATGGAGATTGATTTTGAAGATATGATTCAAACGAAACTTCCACTATTCCTTGCTAGTTTTCACTCTTTTTGGAAAGTAATAAGAAGGGTGTCATCATACATGTTATTCAGTTAGTTCATTTTTTGTTCTCGGGTTATCGAGAAAAAAAAAATGCAGAAAACAAAAGCAATAGCAAACAAGCCCTGACTTATTTCCTCCCTTTTTTGGTTTGGCCATTCTAACTTTGTAAGCCTCATACCGTTCTTTTGTCACTAGTAACTGTTTAATTCTTTTACTTGGATTCAAAATGCCACTCTCATATCATAGTTTGATTGGTAGTCACTGTATTTACTCCATGTACAACCAGAAATCAACAGCAGAAGAACTCATTGATAAGGAGCTACCTCTTAAATTTGTGGAGGTTGATGAAGATCAGTCTAGGCTTGTACTCAGTAACCGCAAGGCTATGGCAGATAGCCAGGCTCAGCTTGGAATTGGCTCAGTTGTCCTGGGAACTGTCCAGAGCTTGAAACCTTACGGTGCCTTCATTGACATTGGTGGAATAAATGGCCTTCTGCATGTTAGCCAGATTAGTCATGACCGTGTTTCAGACATCTCAACAGTCCTGCAACCTGGTGATACGCTCAAGGTATTTCATTCAGTTCATGTGTACTTCCCAGCTGTTCAGACTTCTCCATGAGCTCATCATATTAAATTCTTTATGTGATAAGGTGATGATACTGAGTCATGATCGTGAAAGAGGCCGAGTAAGTCTGTCCACTAAAAAGCTGGAACCAACCCCTGGTGACATGATCCGCAATCCGAAGCTTGTTTTTGAGAAGGTAAGATTAGTGATCAAGTTTATCCGAATTCTTTCCTGTGCTATAATCATATCCATCAACTTTTCTGATCCAATCTGTTTCTGTTAGGCGGATGACATGGCTCAGATGTTCAGGCAGAGAATAGCTCAAGCAGAGGCGATGGCCCGAGCTGACATGCTGAGGTTCCAGCCTGAGGTGCTTGCTAGCCCTACCAGCTATATACAAATTTTTATAACTGAATGCTTTCACAAGAGGGTGAGCCTTGGTGCAACAATAAGGTTGCTCTTTTGTGACCTCTATGACATAGGTTTGAAACACGGAAATAACCTTACCCATATTGCGTACATCTAACTGTTCCCAAAGCGTTCATGGCATTGGGCTGCCCTTCTATAACTAAATGCGTTCACCAAAAAGAATATTACAGTAAATGTGACAGTGAATTTTTCAAAATCATGTAGAAAACTTGATCTATGGTTTTCTTATCATCTGTGAGATGGACAAGTTCGATACATTTTATGTATAGGAAGAAGCATGTCTGCATGCATATTACATATCAGTGCTTTGTGTGTATTTGTTTTAGGACATTTCAATAAAATAAAAAAAATCAGCATTTGATGGCATGATGGGATCTATCCTTTGTTCTAGTCTGCATGATTACCATCGACTTGATTGGTTTTTCTTTTATTCCTTTTGGCAGAGTGGCTTGACTCTCAATTCCGAGGGGGTTTTAGGTCCCCTTACATCTGACTTGCCTGCTGAAGGCTTGGATTTGAGTGATGTCCCACCTGCAGATGATGATACCCCACAAGCAGCAGAAGATGAGTAGATACAGGACCAGCATCTGGTTATATAAATGTTCATAGGGCTGTGCAGGTTCAAAATGTTTATGAGGAGATCGTACAATTCATTTCTTGACTTTCAGTTTTAACTTTTAACATGAATGCTTGGGATATGAGAAGAAAATCCTCCTGTTTTTGTTCTGCTACGAATTCTCTACTGTTACAGAAAACCTGCTTTCACTCTTTTTGGGCGTTCCCCATGGACTTGCTTGGAAGCTGAAATATTTTTCCATTTTCCATGGGAGGATGGGGGAAGGAAGTTGTGGGAGGATAATTTGAAGGTCTCTAATATTTTCTCTGCGGAATTTAGAATTAGTTAGATAGGGTGGTGGTAGTTGATATAGCCATATAAGATTTTGAGTGAACTGGTGAATCTGGTCTTCTCATTAGCCAAACAAGAGAAGGAATAAAAAATAATTTTGAAAGAGAATATGAATTATCTTTTTTCATGCCTGAGAATGCTTCAAAGGTTGAGGAAAAAAATGTATCACTTAATCGGCAAACTCATTATTGGTTATGCTAATAGTGCATTTCATAAAATTTGAACCACTCGCACAAGGAATTTTAAACGAGCACCGTTCTTTTATTTTGCCTTTTTTTTTTCCCTTTGGGACCATTATGTGGCACTTGCCATTAATGTCTATGTTTCTTATGTCTATTTGCCTTCTCTTGAGCATACGGCACTTGAGTATGCCATATATGCAAAGACGTACCCTGTAAGAATATGTTTCATGGTGCTTGTAATGGAACCATGGGTACTGACTACAATCAACATCAGGAATTAGATGCAAGTGATATAACTGGCCTAGTCTCCAATCATCCAATTAATTCTGCAGAACTTTCGACTCCTGATAAGTTTAACGTGATCAAAAAATATCATGTAAATTATTGAACACATTGCTTTGTTAAGTCCGAGATGCAAACAGTCATTATAAGAAATGATGATTCTTATACATCTGAGACGGAGGGACTGCAACTCTTTATGTGATACGCAATTTTATGTGCACCGTACAGGATCCGTGCAGGGGCGGTGAGAGACCTAAGTTGCATGTGGGAGAGGAAAAACACTCTTCTACCGACTTTAAAAAAAAAAAAAAACACAAAAAAAGACGTAGCGTGTCCAAAGCTTGGCGCATGGCATAAAGCTTGGCGCATGGCATATTTAAAGCTCGACAAATGTCACGCTAGGAGAGTTCCCAGTTTTTAATAAATTTAGTTACCAGTTACTTCGTTCCTGCTAAGTTGAAAAACCAAAGTAGCAAGAAAATATCAATATACTTAGGGACTCATTTAAATGGCGAATAAAATATTTCATCAAATAAGAGATCAAAATCATTGTAATTCTCCTGCAACCGATATTGGGTGCAAGTTTCTCATATGCAGCCAAAGAACATTTCAAGGAGAAAAGACCAACACCAATTGTAAGCCTCAACCCGCCCGAGAACCGGCTCGAGTCGAACCGGAGCAAACTTCTTAGACCGGCTTGAGTCGTTTTTGTACACTGTTCAGCTTATTTCCTGGCACTTACCCGTTAGACCGTCGGTCGGTCGCGGAGGGACCGGAGCAACGGGAGCTATTTACCGCCCGCATCTCCTCTTCCCTCGGGATTCCGGAAACGAACTCCGACAGATCTCGGAAAGCAATTCCCAGGCCCTCTCGTCTCTAGATGGATCGGGTGCAGGTAATCCCTTATGCCGAGCTCCGCAGTTTCTGCTATCCAATTGATTGGATCCCATGCACCGGTTCGATCTATAGGGTTTGGGCACCGCCGATTCGTTCCCCCGTATCGAATCGATGAGCGCTACTAGGGTTTTGGCGACGTGACCTATCTGGATACGGAGTTTCGACTTCACGGCCACAAATTTTGGGTGGGATTCTGGTTCTTGTTTCTTGGTTCTAGTATTCAAGAGTGATCAGATTATTAATCTGATCCAATTTCTTGCGGGATTTGGATGATCTCATACCTTGTGTTTTATTCAGTGGCTGATTTAGATTCTTTGAAGTCGAAATCTTGATAGGATTTGATGCTTTCAGCTATTCTTTGGTTCGCAACTTATTTCTTTATGAGCAGTGTGCGATTTCTGTTTGCAGCCTCCAAGGGAAAATTATGCAAATCCAAAGACTTGTTTTTTCCATGTTTTCTTCAAGGTTTGTTGTTTCTCCAAGAATACTTATTTGTTTTAATTTGTGATCACTTTTGTTTTGAAGTCGGTTTCTAATTTGGCGTCTTTGATGTTGATAGGCTGCAGCATTGGCGTTCTATATCCTCTCAGCTCTTTTCTTTAATAGTTTTGTGATCATTTTCGTGGTTACTGTTCTTCTTGCTGCTCTTGATTTTTGGGTCGTCAAGAATGTGAGTGGACGGATATTGGTTGGTCTGAGGTGGTGGAACGAGATAAATGAGCAAGGAGAGAGTGTGTGGAAGTTTGAGTGCTTGGATCAAGAGGTTTGAGATGTTACCCTGAAACGAGTTTTAATTAGAAAATGTTTGATAGGTCTATATTCTTCCCTGTTAGTCTTTGACTTAAAATTCCATGCATCTCATGCTTTTACTTATTTCTTTATGTTCAGTCTCTTTCTCGCGTGAATAAGAAGGACTCGTGGCTCTTTTGGTGGACACTTTATCTTACGGTAAGTTATTTTGAGCAAGGTTTGCAATCTTGGACTGTACCACCTGGAATGGGGCTTACCATACCCTACTGTAGGGAAATGAGACTCAGTACGTCCTGTATATTGAGCACCGTTACCGATACTGCAAACCTTGATTTTGAAGAACAATTATTTTAGAATAAATTATATGTTCATGATTCAAGTGGCTTCCATCCTTCATCTACATCTTTAAGTAGCGAGAATGACGGTTATTGCTGGTGTAATATGCTTGTGTTCCTTTTATGGAATCAGCTGTCTTCCAGACAGACCTTGTCGTTTCTCAGAAGTTATTATGTGGATGACAAGAACCCAGAATTTGGCAAGTGAAACACAATAGAAGAATGTTTTTAACCATCATTATTAGGATATTATGTTGATTATGCGTGTGTATTGTCGAAGACACTTGCATGCATGTGTTATTAAATGCATGAAAAAAAGTGTTAATATAGACTTCTACATACCTGCTTACATGATTTCATGCATGTGCAATTATAGGACTTTTATTTAGAGAAACACATGTGAAAGGAAGGCTAAATGCTACGCTGTTTAGTAAGTTAGCCAGTTTCAAACTCCAAAATGGCATATTTGTGGGTACAAAATTTTTTTACCTCCAGTGCGATGTTACCTGTATATATGTGAATATGCACGTTTACGTATGTATGTATGTGTCCTTCATCTCATGTGATATTTGTCCATCTTTTACCGTTGTAGATCTATCATTTACCTATTGAATTGTTTATGTACTTCGCGTTACACTAATTTGATATCATAAGGACCATTTGGTGTAGATAGGCACAACTCGTTGTCACCGAAAGTCAATCCAAACTCAAGCCATTAGTGGGATTTGCTAACCCATCTTTCATATCATTGAAATATGTCTTCAGTTTCTAATTGTACAACCAACATGTATTGTGCTATCGAAGTTTTTTGTTATCCTTAGGCAAAAAGTACACTTTTATACTATTCTTTTTTCTTTTCTTCTTCTGGATATCCCTGACAAACATCAGTAGCTCGATCAAGTATGTGTGCAATCTTTAATCAATAGGAGGAAGAAGACCTGTCCTTTAACCAAAAGACTGTACTGAATATTGATACATAGCTTGCATAATTTAGTAGAATAAAGCATTAGAAAAGAGAAGTAAAATTCTGGGAGCTAAACTTTAACCCCATTTTTCTTTTTGGCTGCGGAGGAGCACTTCTTTGCCATCTGTTCTCTAATTTGCCTAGGAACATTGGTGGTTATCTTGTATCTCACATTATGTATTGCAGTGAACCTGGGAGACTCTACTTGCTGAAATCTTGGGTAGCAATTTCTAATCGGGGCCTGCCAAGCTGCTCAAACTAGTGCAAAATAGAAGGGTTTAACTGAGTGCTTTCTATAATTGGGTCGGTATGGGTTGCCCATGTATAGTCCAAATATAAATGGACTGTGCTTGGAACCCTGATTGACAGGTCCCCATGTATAGGACAAGCTTTCAAATCTTAGCAATGTGCCCCTAGGACAATGGTAGCATGGAGGTGGGACGTGGGTTAGTCAAGTTCTGGTTAGGGTGATTAAGAAGATAATATGCTTCATGTTTAAGGGAGAGAATAAAAAACACAACATGTTCAGGATTTATCATGTGATGTTCTCCACTTTGATCTCCTCTCACGTGTCTCTTACTTTTTTTGGATGCCTATGTCTATACTTCTTCTTTGACCTGTTCTGAAAGATATCCTCATAGCATAATCAAGCCAAAGTCAAATGAGGGGCATATTACCAAACCCTCACCTTATGATATATACCAAGGTCAGCCATCTCCTCTTAAACTACCTGGCTCAGGGCAAACTGACTTGAGCCAGTTGATTACTAGGACAAAATGGGGATCCAAGCTGCACAAATTCAGCTGAACTGCTCAGTTCCACTCGCTGTGGTGCATTTTGGATAGTTCGGGCTTTTGCATAACCCTTCTGAGTCCCAACCCTCTTTAGCCTTCCAACCCTCTTGCCTTTCACTCGTCCTCACCTCTCGAGTGCTAGGGTTAGGGTTCCATTTCTGACAATGATGACTATGGACCATTGGTACGTGTCCTCCCTTCTGCCACATCTCTCCCTCTCAGCCTCTCCATTTGGAAAAAAAAAACTCTGCCATGGAATCCCTTAGCACCTTTGCTGTCTCCTCCCTTGAAGCCCCACCAGTGTGCCTCTTGCTTCACCGAAGATTCCTCTTGCTTCACCGAAGATCCCCAACTCCCCGGTTTATTCTTTGCATCTTTCTCCCCCATTCTCTCCCTCTCCTTGGTTCTAGTATGGCTCAGGTTGGTGTGGTATGCACTAATACCGTACTGAACTGGTAGTTGGCTATTACGAGCTCCCGTACCTGTCTAGCGAACCTTGACATTTACCATCTTAACTACCCAATTCTGAGAAGTCATATGACACTCTTGAAAGCACCAGCCAATATATGCTTATTTCCTTCTTATTGTACAGCGTGCCCTAATACCTTTTCCTTTATTCCATTCTAGCAATCTAAGTTGTCATGCAATTCTCCTCAACTTTTTTATTCCTATTTCTTATTAACTTCAATATCACCCATCATAAATTCATCTTACACTACCATAGCAATGAAAAGCTGCATGTATCACATATGCATTACAGGGAAGCTTTGCTTTGTCACGGCAATCCATAATTAGTTCTGAGAGAGGATGCTTCTTATTGGTGCAGGCTGTTGCATGGATTTTCCTTGGGATATTCTCACTTATAAGATTTCAACCAGACTATCTACTAGTTGTTGGAGTTTGTCTGAGCCTCAGCATTGCAAACATTGTTGGCTTCACAAAATGCCGTAAAGGTAGTTGTTCAATCTAATATTTTCTTGGTCTCTTTTGAGTTTTTTTTCTCACATGTGATTGCACAAACTTCTATGCTACCCCTTTATATATATATATATATATATATATATATATATATATAAACTGGGTTGGTCTGTGGCATAACTTGAATGGTATATAGTCAGCATCAAACATCATTGAGAGATTCAAAACCTGAGCATACTGTGTTGTTCTATCAGTTCTGAGCCATAATTCATGTGATGCTAATGTTACTTTATTAGCTAAATGTTAGGGTTATAGCTAGATCTGTTAATGGTGGTGCATGGCCCTCTGTACAAGGTAAAGACTTATAAACCATCTCGTAGCATAAAGGAGTTAAGAAGTTCTCCCACATTGTTGGAGAATATATAAATAAGAGTCATTCTTCAACATTTGTATCTAACATTTGTGTAATCTTGAGACGTTTAACATGTTTAAGCATGTTTTTGGGTAAAAATAAATTGATGTCTTTCACTTTCATTAGTCTGACGAGTCTTTGGAATATATATCTCTTGTACTCCATGATTTTCTCCCAAGTAATGTCTTTTCTCAAAAAGCACATAGTTTTGGATATTGAAATGGTAATTCTATTATGATAACACTTGAAAATGAAGAACTTTTTTATGGATGATTTTTTGGTGTTTCACTAGTTGTAACTTTCACCTGAATAATTGTTACCTAATAAGATGTTAGCTCAAACACATGGAGAATTATTCAGGTCTGATTTAATCTGAGATGGGGTACATGAAGTGGCTAAAGTTGGAGTTCTTATACTGAATGGATTTGGTCAAAGTCTCGGTCAATTGTATTCCAAGTAGGGAGTTGGTTGAGTGTGTTAGGCAATCTCTGGGCCTGTTATGGATAGTTCGTCTGAATTTGCTCATGGGTGACACTTAAATTGGAATGCAGGTTTGTGTTGCTCTGCAAATATTTTATGAGGTAATTTTACAGTGAAAAATGTGTCACTATGGGGCTAAAGGGAAAAGATGCATGCACACCACACAGGACAACCAAGTTCGAAGCAATTCTGTACATGTACAAGGATGCCAATTCCATGGCCCTCTTCCATTATTTTTCCTTTTTATTTTTATCCTTTCTTATTTTTATTTTTATTTTTATTTTTTGACCAAAGGCAACATGCAGTCTTGGCCAGAGCAAAAGCATTCTGCAGGTTCTTTCCTTATTGATGTTACTGGATGAGGAAAAAACTGTTACTGTTGGATATAGTGAAAAATGGATCTAAATTTGGTAAAGCAATCTGGTGTCACATTTATACAATTAAACTACGATCAAGGTGCAGTCATTGCCATTCCAAGTGGTAGGAAACACCAACAATAGTTCCTAGATGGCACATAGGACTTTTATCGGTGTAATTACATTGTTTTTGATCACTGATCTATAGCACAATAGGTATAGAATAAGAAATTACAAAGCTGAAAAAAATTATGTTTTTAAATACAATGGAAAATGTCCTAGAAAAATGGTAATATTGAGAACTGATAACTGTTTGAAGTTCCGATCAACCGTTCCTAGAACTCCTGCCTCCATGTGATTTCTGTCCAATGAAATTTCAATTTTCTAGCATTGATTTCAAGAACCAATGCTTCTGCTTTCTTGAAATCTGGTATTCCTATTTATTCCAATTTGCTAGTGCTTTTTTTTTTTTTTTTTTTTTTTTTTTCTGTTTTCTCAATGATGTATGGTTATAATCTGCAGATGTACTTACCGATGTTCTCAGATGTCCTGAATTTTTCTTCCCTTGGTTCTTATTGAAAATTGCACCATTTGTTTCTGTGCAGCAAATGCCTTCTGTATGACTGATACATTTAATTTTCCTCATGTACCTGCAGATGCCAAGAAACAGATCCAACAATTTGCTTCTCAGACAATTGCATCACGGTTTGGTTCAACACTACAATCAGCTTTCAGTGTTGTGTGAGATTGTGTAGGAGTAATAGAAGGCAGAATGTAAAAATCATGATATTGAGAAATTTGTGTTCTTCCACCTCTAAGATCCTAGCATGGTGCGCAGTTTATGTAGAGGACCCTTCAATCTGTGGTATCTTTGTATACAAGATGCTGAACTTTCACAAGATGGTCTTGTCATTCTGTTCAATATCCCTGAGTAAAAAAACTCACACATTACCATGAGATTGTAGATTTTAATTTCCCTGTTGCAAGGTCGTGAAAGTGATTTGTTCCTGGCCTAGTTTTGTATCAGCTATTTAACCACCATTGCATAATTTGCATTCACGACCACTTTAGGTCAAATTATGTCTGAACATTGTTTGACAAAGCAAACATATTACAGGCCATAAATCTGTGTTTGTTAAATTATGCCAATGGCTTGAGATTGCTAATTTCACACCAAATGTTGCTGGACTAGCCAAGTGATCTACTGAATTATGTCAGTCATTACTGCATATATTGTTAAATTATGTCAGCCATCACTTGCTTGAAAACTGGAACAAAATTTTGTTGGTTGGTCGTACAGTTTAATTCCAAGGTGTGAATGGATCAAGGATTGTTTACCGAGGTTAGCCGGCTAGCGATATTGGTTTGTTCCCACCGGGGAAACAAGAAAGCCTAAATTACATCAACTCAAGTCTCCACCTTCACAAAAAATGCCAGTTGCCCTATTGATCCATAAAGATCCCTGGTCTTTAAAACTTTTAATTCTTGTCTAGATGATTATGCTTCTCCGAAGCTTTCCAGTGGTTCTGTTTGGTTCTATATGGGTTAAGGTAGGAACTACAAACCATGATTCAATACTTTCATGAGTTCAAAACTTTTGATATTTTAGCATTGGATTGTTAAAGAGAGATCAAAATAGGGGGAAAAAAAATGAAGATCGAGAAAAAAAAAGGTGAACCTGAAAAATTGTCCTCAAACTTGTATTTTAGAACATTTTTGAGATATCAACAGACAGACAAGCACTTTGTATCACAAAATAACAATGAGTGATTTACAAAAAGGATATTCAAAGAAACTAATTGCTTTGTAAACGACATTCCAAGTGCTTTCTGTATTTTTGTCACCGGCATCCAAAGATCCTCAAGCTCTTGAGGTTATACAAAGCTGAAGCAAGTAAATTATATACCAGAAGCTCAGATGAAAAACAGTCGTATAAAACTCTTTCAACCTTTCTTTAATTTTTATTCAACATATTGCACGGTTGACATAATGATTATTGCCTTCTGATGTCCTCAACGACACAACCATTAGCCAGAAGATTCAATCCATCAGTTTGGGACCAAACTGTACGGTCCTGACATTTGATTGATCCCCATCCAGACATTTGCACTTCAAACTTGATCTGCATCTTTGACAAATGCTGGATTACTCAGGTTATCTGCTGGCCTTTGTGGTCGGAGACAAATCCTTTATGATGATCCAAAGCAGATATAGTTTCCGCATCTAAAAAGACTGTTATATGTAAACTGCAGCTTTCACATCAGATGACGACCAGATGGATTCATAATAAAAGGGAGTGCAATCTATTGGATGGTGACCATTGATGCATCGTCTAAAAGCCTCTGTAGCAGGAAACTTCTACCTAGAGTAGCTTACTGTTTTGGAAACTTTGTGGTAAATCAAAATGCACCTGCTTCCTAGCCAGTTTCTTACTTCTTCGACCGTTTTTAAAATGTCCGCTTTCACATGTTTGCACCGGTATTCACTCCCATGCCTGCTCCAGATTGCGACAACAAAGGTTTAAGGTATGGTATATCAGCTCAATTTTCTTACCGGAATCCACTGTAACTACATTAAGCAATTATGACATCAATCTGTTCTTCAGTGTATCACAAAACATGTTTTAAACGGTTAGTACTGTGTACAAAGAATTACAACACCAACCGTATCACAAAGCATGATGAAGTGAATCATGTTGGTTTTGGTCATCAAAGAACAATGTGGTCAATCCATTTGCCTGAACAATAAGAAATAAAATGGGTGTACTATGAGCAAAGCAGAGACTCATAAAATTGTATATCAGCAGCCATATCAAGTGCTTACACTAATGGCTGTGACAAGTAGCAGAAATGCAAATATTTAAGGAAAGATTGATGAAGACGGCTTCCAATAAGATCAATTACAATGAGTTTCCTAGGAGTATAGCTCAAAATACAATTATTCAGAAATTCATCTCGCAAACACTGTTTAGAATACAATTATTGATAAGTGGAATTGGGGTTGTCTGAATTGCAAATCAGTGTAGTTCACATGGAACATTCTGAAGACATGTGGGCCAAATTATGAGCATTAATGATGAAGTATGTAAGCAAGATAAACATTTAACAAAAGTGTTGACAGTTGACAGAACCGTATAGGGACAGAATGAGAATACGTCAAGGTAAGGCTGGGATTGCAACAGAAATTAGAGACTCTAACACAGACCTGAATTGGGTTGAAAGGTCCAGGGTACGAGCATGTGTTTGTAGAAGCTCGAATTCAAGCAGTAAGAGATGCGAAGAACAATTTTCTTGATGGAGAACAAGGTCATGGGAAGAAAGTGATGAAGCATGATTCACAAAGCAATTCCAAATAGATACAAAACTATGATATGGTAGTTGCTGAAAGATTTATTACCTCATTCTGCTACATCCTAAATAGTTCAAAAAAAATATTTTCCCTCAAAAGAAAAGATTGTTAAAAAGATTTCTTCATGAATTTTGACTCCATTAACTTCCATTTTCATTGTAGAAGTTCTAGCAGACTCATGCAAGTTGTTGAAGTTGGTAAAGAAGGAAACAGAGATTTTAAAACAATCCAATTTCAAAAAATATTTAAAAGTGAAGTGTCATACCAGAGGTTTAGTTAATCACTGCATGCAAGATGTGGCTCCAGAACACCGAATCCAAGACAAGTTACTTCACAAATTGTCCCATCACACTGCAGAACATCCAGATTAATTGCTATATCTATAGCTCAAAAAATTATGAACTTAACTATAAAGTTAACATAACTAATAATGCATGGCAGAAAGAAGAATAAATTTTCATATAGATCAGGACAATCAAGAGAAACCAACTGCAGCATTTAAAGATAGATTTCCTTCTGGACTAAAATTTTCAGGAATTGCAAGGATAATATATATAACCAACTAGGTCAGGACATTCTAATTTATATTGTTATACATGGTCAGAAATCACAAGGGAACAAGGTCAAGATTATTCTTGCAAAAAAATGACCAAAAACCTGTTGATGATGCATCAGACACTCATTTAGCAAAGTTCAATTCTTTTCTTTAATAATAGATGGAAGTGAGCAAAGACCAGGAACCATCACTATGATAAACAAGTTTGATAATTATTTTATTCTCAATTTTTTGGGTCCAAATGAGATGCACTTGGTTTGATTGCTCAGATTTGTAATAGCAACATTCTGCATACTTTTATTTGGTGTTAATCATTATTTTTGTATTTGAACAAGTTTAGAATTCAAACCTCAACGGCTGTCTTCTTTTCCAGGCTAACCTGGAGAATAAAATGCTCCTGCCCATGGACTTGCATCTTCATGAACTTGACAGCCACTAACCAAATTGATCATGTTCACCTGAGACTGAAATCTCCAGATGCTGCAGACAAACAAGTAATATGAAGAGAAATTTTGCAAGACAACATATTAAACAGAAGACAAATTCCTCTTGGAAATCAAATAACTTCATCTTTTTTACAAGAAAATTATATCCTATAGCTTAACAAAAATAGCTAAATGGTTAATTAGCAACCAAATATATTATGGAAAAGATTATCAAGATAATCCGAATGATCTAGCTACTGCAAAGCATACCTTCTCTATAATTCATATCTTGTGTGTTTTTAGACTTGATTGCATCTATCAGTCTTTCAGAAACTGATCTGTCAAGAGTAAAGCCACACTCCATCATATGGTCCCAGATCCTACAGGCTGCATTTACCTTTCCTTCCTTTAGAAGTCCTCCAATCAATATCTTGTATGTAACATCATCAGGAGTTACTCCCCACTTGAACATATCTTCATATAGATTCATGGCTTCATCTATTCTGAAAGCCTTGCAGAGTCCATTTATCAGAGTGCCATAGGAAACTACATCAGGGGATATCCTCTTCTTGAACATGTCATGAAAAATATTGTGAGCAAGTTCTATTCGACCGGCCTTGCAAAGGTGGTGTATCATAATATTACATGCATTGACGTTCGGAACCACTCCAGCATCAAGCATCTGATCAAAAAGTTCCTCAGCTACATCAGGGTGCCCTACTCTAAAGAATCCATTAATCAGAGTGCCATATGTCACTGCATCCGCAATTATTCCCTTAGAACCCATATCCTTGAACAATTTGTATGCAGATCCCATGTCCCTTACCCTGCAGAATGCATCAATTAATATGTTGCAAGATACAACATCACAAAATCCTCTAGCATCCATTTCGTGAGCTATTAAAGTGTAAGCCTTTTCAAGCTGGTTAGACTTGCAAAGACCCTTCAATAGTTGATTGTAACTGTACCTGTCAGGAGATATTCCACTTGCATCCATCTTTTTTATCAATTTCTTAGCTTCATCCAGCATAATTTCATTGCAATAATGATTCAAAAGTATGTTGCATGTAACCAAATCAGGTTTGCACCCATATCTTTGCATGAATGACACTATTGCTTGGGCTTTATCAAATCTCCTAGCTTTACAAAATCCACTTATAAGTGCATTGTAAACAGGAACACTCAACTCAATCTTCATCCCTATCATTCCCATTGTCAGGTCATAAGCCAAATCAACCTTCCCATGATTACACAAACCAAATATTAATGCACCACAGGCAACACCATCTGGCCTAAACCCCTTTTTCAACATTTCATCCCATAGCTCTACGGCAGCTGAAAACTGTCTAATAACACACAAACCGTTGATGATTGTGGTGTAAGAGACAACATCGGGCTCTCTTCTTTTCTGAATCATAGTTTGCAGCACCATGAGAGCATCATTCAACCTCTTCTCTTTGCACAAAGAATTCAAATATATGTTATAAGCCCAAATATCTGGGACAGACCCCATTTTATTCATATCTACTAAGAGCCTCTCGACAAGCCTAAGATTCTTCACTTTGCACAAACCAGCAATGAACCTTGAGTATGTAAACGAGCTCAAAGAAAATTTCTTTGGGATCATCCTGTGGTAATACTTCTCAGCCAAATCAAAGCAATGATTTTTAACTAGTACACGTATAAACTTATTGTAATCCACACTAAATATGCGGCAACCAGAAGCTATCATCTCATCAAAGGTATGAATTGCTGAATTTATCAAACCAGACCGGACATAGCCAGATATTAGAATCCGATACACAGAACGGTGCAGTGAGAACCCACTACTCCTTATTCTTCCCAAAAATTTTGATAGAAGATCAAAGTTTTGATCTTTCAGCAGCAAACAGATCACAGACTTGATGGTGAAGTGATCGTGCTCGAAACCTGGCTGGGATTCGGCCCACACGAAAAAATGGAAGGCCGTTTCGGAATTCGACAAGCTCTTTAGTACCTGATTAACAATATAGGTGTTCAAATCTACATCAAGCCGCTGCAACTCCATCTCCACCGACTCGGACCATTTGTTGGATTGCAACGCCCTTCTAATACCGGAAGAGGAATCAGTGAATGTTGGTGGCGTTGGTTTAAAGATCTCCGATAGGTTCTTATGGGGTGCCCGCAAGCTTTTTGGTTCTGTGGTGAGTGTGGAACGGGAGAAGCCGGACTTGGAAGCGAAGGGAGAAAGATACAGAATGCCAACAGGTTTTCGGAATGGCCCATTCCATCTGACAGCTAGAAACATAAGAGTCTTCTCGGAGGAATTTCGTCGAACAATTGAGAGGAGAATCCGTAGAACCAAACCATGTACCAGAGCGGGAACTTGAGGAGCTTGGAGAAGGAATCTGTAGTCGATAAAAGGGTTTGGAGGGATTCGGATAGATCAAGGGGTTCAGCTTTGGATGGAGTGCCCAGAGAGACCGCTCCGCCGGCGCGAATGGCTCTGAGAAGATGGATGGCAAACGAGAAGGACGGGAGTTATACGTGGAAGTCTGTGAGATTCTGCCCCATTTTGAACTACTCGAATTCGATCCAGCGGGTAACGGCTGCAAGAAGGTCGGGTCGGATCAAGAGTGGGAATGGTAAATTTAGCCGAGTACCCGAACCGACCTGGCCCAAAAGAGATGAATTTTGTCTGATCCAATTAGAATTTAGGGCGGACATGAGTTTTTAAAAAATTATCTAAAATTAATTTGAATTCAATATAGATAATGATATATCATGCTTCAAATCTGATTTGTTATAATATTAATCTATATTTTTTTTTCAAAATTATAATCATTTCATAATACTAACATGTATCCAACCTGATTTAATTCTTCTTATTTATCCAATTCGATCTGATTTATATCTTTACTTTATCCGATTTGCTTTGAGATGGATATAGAATGGATATGGATATAAGTTTTTTGATTATAGAATGAATATGAATTTTTGTCGATCCGATCCATATCTAATCTATTGCCATCCAAGATAGGCAGATCTCAAATCCAAATTATGTTTAAACAAAATAAAAAACTTAAGCTTAAATATCATTCATTTATGCTTTCATAAAATATAATTATCTAATTTTTATCTTAAGAGGTGAATGCATTTAATCTTTCCGCATCAAAAATTAATAATCATGGACTAAAACTAAGATCCACATCATTCATGTTACTATACCACTAAAAAGCTATAAAAAAAAATATTTTATATTTTAGCAATTTCTAATCTATACATTAGAAATAAATATATAATAAAATATTATATTATAATAATATATATAAATATTATATTTATCATAAATAAATATATAATAAAGTATTTAAGTTGAGAGATTACTACAATACATGAATTTTGGTTTTTGGACGTTTTTAATGGAATAGATTATGATCTATGAATCTTTGATTTGGTATTAAGTTGGGAGATTACTGGAATATATGATTTTTGATTTTTAGATTTTTAGTGAAAAAGATTATGATCTCTTATATAAATTTTGAGTTGGATACCATATTATTTATTTTTTTCATAAATCAGATAAATTAAATCATTCAAGTATAAATGCTTCTATGGTAATAAAAAAAAAAGAACTAAAATATTTGTCAAAAAAATATATAATATTGACCAGATTTATTTGGCTATACCATCCAATCAATTGTGCTACTACAAATATGTGCAATCTCAATAGAGAGTGACGCAAACATCATCCATCAACAATCTTTTAAAAGAGGATGGAATTTGACATTGGTAGAAGATGGATCTAAGAGCCATTTGATAAGACAAATACTAGACCTTTTGTTTTCAACTAAAAGGAATAGGTATGCTCTCTAATTCAGAGTTGAATTATTTTTATTTATATTAGATCCTCTTTGGTTCTGGATTGAACTGGGGGGTCAGGTCTCAATTATGACTCTGTTGTGGTTGAGTGAACCCAGTATGATATTTTGTGGATCAAGACAAATGAGTTTAATATGGACACGATCGGGAGGTTTAATTTTGGCTCCATACTACTACGAATAACAACAAAATTTAATATTTTTATTTAAAATGTGCTATTTTTTTTTTTTTTGATTTAAAGAATTATAAAATATGCAGTAGTTTCGTGAATTGATTGGCTCCGAGCATGATGTCCAAAAAAATATTTTTTTTTTCATTTCAATCCCCAGCGGTGTCTATCGAGCTACGCCCGCAGCGTGTGGTGAAGTATATAGTAAATATAATTTCGGATCAGTTTGGGCTTCAATTTGGTACTCAGTAGTTCAGCCCAACACAAAATATCTGAACCGGCCCCCTTTCCTCTGCACTCTGCTCCGTGCTCTCTCTCTCTCTCTCTCCCCCCCTCAGAGAACGGTCGCCGCTCGAAGAAGGTCGAGGGAGAGCAAGATGCTACAGTGCATCTTTCTGCTGTCGGATTCCGGGTAATTCCACCTTTAATCCCTACTCTTTGTTCTGCCACAACTACTCCATACCCAATTTTTCTCGCGTGGATTCGGAATTTTAAGGTAGTTTAGATGTTTGGATTAATGTGGCCGCGAAAACAAACAGGGAGGTGATGCTAGAGAAACAGATGACGGCGCACAGGGTGGACCGCTCCATCTGCGCTTGGTTCTGGGACTATGTCCTCTCCCAAGGCGGCGATTCGTCCAAGGTAATCCAACGCCCCTCCCCTCACTTTTTTTTAATTAAAAAAATACCGATTTAGATGCAAATAGTTGCAGAAAGATTTTCTTCTTTAGCAGTTTGGCTAATTTGAATGAATTATCCTTTGATTCTTTCTCTGGCGATTTCTAGATCTTGCCAGTGATTGCCTCGCCGACTCATTACCTCTTCCAAATCTTTCGCGAGGGGATCACCTTCCTGGCGTGCGCGCAGGTCGAGATGCCTCCGCTCATGGGCATCGAGGTGAGCTCCTTTCTGTCAAGTTCAATACTTATCAATGTATTCTAACTGCAGTTTGGTAATGGATCACAGTGTTGGCAAGAATTAAATCCATTTGTCTGTCTTGTTGGTGGAGAATGGCGTGAAAGTTGGTGATGCAAAATGTTATTACTTTTTTTGATTGCACAGAGCACCATACATGTACAAATTTCTATGTATTGCTCAATAATCTCGACAAAATAGTCATTGCTTACCCATTGGATATATCGTCTGGCAATATGTGAAGGGTGGTTGCAGGGGAATGGAGGGTTTGTTAGAATATGGTATGTTAAATGGTGGAGCCGAACTATTGCGAAATTGCATGGCTTTAGGCTACATGGAAGAATCTTGCCATGTATGAAAGCTTCACAGATGTTTATTTTTGGGGAGAGGAATAAGTGAAATGCGAGCTTACTTAGGTGGGCTGGATTTAGGTATCGGAGTGGATTTAGATATGAAGGTAAGCAAATAGAGTACAAAGAAATTTGTGGCATAGAAGCATGTAGGAAGTGTCGATATAAAATAAAGTGTGTACATATACTAATCTTAACCATTATGAGATGATATAAATTTACTCACTTGGTTATTGCATATTGAAGAACTACATGAGATATACACAAGTCAAGTAAGCCTTAATTCCAGACTAGTTGAGGTTTCGCTGCATTAATTCTTTTCCTCCATATTGCGCGCGCCCTTTCCTAAGGGCCACATCCTTCACTCTATTATCGTCTATTTGAACTCTGACACTTCTCTTTTACCCTTACCCTTCTCACTGTGAAACTTTTATTTCACTCCCTCACTCCTGACATCCCCTAACTTTGACAAGGCAACAGGGCGGGGGTTTCCAAGGAATACAAATAACCTCCATTTTTTTTTCAGATTTAGTTTAGGGCCATACTTTCTAAGAGATGTTGAGATGTCAAGTCCTTGCTTACTACTTCATACCATGTGATTTCAGTCCATCTCGATCCCTTTTTCCTTTTATATGAATCAGATCGCTCCTTCCTACTGGTGTATCTGTCAGCCTACATAACTGTATAAGATATATGGTTTAAAATTAATGATAATATGGTCAATGGCACATCTGCTGTTTAGCTGAGATTGCTGGTGAAATATAGCAGGGTGGAAATTATTATGGAGATGGTATAGGATAGGAAGCAGGATTCAAGGTGGCTGTGCCATCATAAGTAGAAGATTGAGGCCAATAAGGTCCTGGGTGGCTTGTTGCATGCTGCATTTAAGGTAGATGTGCAATTGTGCGTGCTTCTAGCATTATTCTGTCGCTGTGTGCAATATATATAGCAATATGATACAACTCAAAACGTTCATTGAGGTGCAATAATGATGCACAAGGTGCAGAATAATAGATACATGTGTATTGGTGCTGAGAGCCTAGGTTTCTAGTTCTCATGTGCAAACCACGTCAATCATATATTTCTTCTACTTTCATGTGTTCATTTGGGTTATATTCTGTTCCGTAGAGCTATGCTGTTAAGTGTTACTGCTATCTAGAACAGGCAATTAATGATCTTAACCTTTGACCTTCTGTTTTGCAGTTCCTTTGTAGAGTTGCAGATGTTCTGACTGATTATCTTGGAGGATTAAATGAAGACTTGATAAAGGATAATTTTGTAATTGTGTATGAGGTACATGCCCCGAAATCTCTGAATGCCAAACTGCAATACACAGATTTTAAGCACTCTTCCTAACCATGTAATGGTAGTTAAATGGGGGCTATCTTAGGAAAAGTATACCATTTTCAATGAGTTGCTTATTTCAGAAAAAGTAATTGTGTTGCATGTGCCTAATATACTCCTGTTTGATCCTCATACTTTAAAACATTGGCTGATTTTAGTTTTTTGTGTTGATCTACATGATGCCCAGCTGTCTGTCGATTTAGGACAGTGATAGAGTGTTTTGTGCAAATTGCAGCTTCTGGATGAAATGATGGACAATGGTTTTCCTCTGACAACAGAACCAAGCATCTTGAGGGAGATGATAGCTCCACCAAATATTGTTAGTAAGATGTTGAGTGTTGTGACTGGTAAAAGTTCCAATGTAAGCAATACACTTCCAGATGCAACATCATCTTTTATTCCCTGGAGAAAATCTGACATGAAGAATGCAAGCAATGAAGTTTATGTCAACCTTGTTGAAGAAATGGATGCAGTTGTGAACAGGTCCTTCTACAATTTTAACCTTTTATTCTTGATTCTTGGTCCCATTTATCACTTGCACTTTGGATCTTTAGTGCCCTATTCTATGAACAATTCTTTTATTCCATAGTATTTTTTTTTTTGCCTTCCAAGATATCTAAGTAACTTATTTATCATATATTCATATTGCTCATCGTGAGTAATTCTGGGCTGGTTATATCTGTCCATTATGCTTTCTGAAGTTGTCCATTATGATGGGCATTAAGAGTATTACCTGCCACTAGAATGTCTGTACTATTGCTATTAATTGTACATTCTGTTCTATCATCCTATTTTTCCGCTTTTACTGCCTCTTATTGGAGGGATGAAGATTGCATTGTTTTGTTGCCTATAAATCATCAGCCATTGATTCTTGTGTTATTAGATTGTTTGTTGTTTTATTTCAAAAAAAAAAAAAAAAAAAAAAAACACCAGCCTTCTTTGTTAGCTTTAACCCTTCTCAATGGTTTCCACACTTAATTATGCATGTTTTTGTTGTCAGGGTATTATTAAGGCAGTGCATGGCTTTGTATCTGTCTCAGGCATTAGAAGTCTGGAAATGCAATAATAAATTCAAGGCCATTTACAATGTACGCTGAGTAGAGTTTCACCCAGCTTGGCTTGTCATAATCATTTAAGTAGAACTCGGCCCCAAGTTTTCCTTCACTTGGCTTGAATTAGGTTTTTCTCAGGCTTAGGCTTAGCTGTTGTTTTTTGTTTGGGCCCACCAAACCTACAATAGTTGTATCTACATTGTCAGAGAGAGAGAGAGAGAGAGAGAGAGAGAGAGAGAGGCTGGAGAACAACTAAACTGAGATAAATAAACTTTTGTTTCTAATACTAAGCTTACTTGTTTAGGCCTGCCTAGCTGGTCTCTGGTGCCTTTTGCTTCCAAGCCATTTTTAAGTGCTTGAGTTCATCATACGAACAAAATAGTCTTTCAGTTTTATGAAGGGCCAATTTTTGAAAAGAGCTGAGGTTTCTATGACTTTTGACATCACTTTAGTATATAATCAGTAAGCTTGAATCTCTCTATATCCTTTTTTTAATGGTTCAGCTTATGAGCCAAACACTCATAGTTCAGGCTTTGCCTTATAATGCCCCAATTTGTAAGAAATCTGAGATCAACCGTGATCTTTGACATTCCTGTGCGATATTATCATTAAGCTTCCATCTCTGTATATTCTGTTGTATTGGTTTCTCTAGAACTGAGTTTTTATTATTTTTTTGTTTTGGTCTCCAGAGAAGGGGTTTTGGTGAAGTGTGAAATCTATGGTGAAATTCAAGTAAACTCAAATCTTCCTGGTCTTCCTGATTTGACTCTGTCATTTGCAAATCCTACTATCCTGAATGATGTGAGGTTCCATCCTTGTGTTCGATTTCGGCCTTGGGAATCAGATCAAATTCTGTCATTTGTGCCTCCTGATGGGCAGTTTAAGCTTATGAGTTACAGGTTTGCCTCAATTACATATGGCATTTTGTGGACATCGGTGATTCATCATCCGTTTGACTCCTTTTTAACTTTTTGCCTTTTACTTTCATCTGGCTTTCCTGTTTACATTACTTACAATGGTTTCTGACTTGGACCAGGGTTAAAAAGCTGAAGAGCATACCAATATATGTGAAGCCACAGCTAACATCAGATGCTGGAAATTGTCGCATTAATGTTTTAGTTGGAATACGCAATGATCCTGGAAAAACAATTGACTCAATTACAGTACAGTTTCAACTGCCGTTATGTGTTGCCTCAGCAGACTTAAGCTCAAATCATGGCACAGTAGACATCCTTGCTGATAAGGTTTGTAAATGGCCCTTCCAGACTTTCTGTATTGTCATTTTCAATGATGCTAACATGCATTAAGTTTTTCTTGAATATAGGGTGAAAAAGATTTTGAGCAAAGAAAAAAGAAAAGAATGACAATGTGTCACAACATTAGATTTTTATGTATATGTTAGATGCTTGGACTTTATGCACCTTTTAAAATGTTTGTTGATCACCACATAGATTCACATGCTACGCCTGCAGCATGTAGATTTGACTGTTATTTGGGTGTTTTTTCCTTTTTGCAGACCTGCAATTGGTCAATCGGACGAATTCCAAAAGATAAATCCCCATCTCTCTCAGGTAATCTAGTTCTCGAGGCAGGGCTAGATCGTTTGCATGTATTTCCTGTTTTCAACGTTGGATTCAAAATCATGGGGGTTGCACTCTCGAGCTTGCAAATAGATAAATTAGATATCAAAAATACGCCAAGTCGTCCATACAAAGGTTTCCGAGCCCTCACTCAAGCTGGGGAGTATGAAGTGAGGTCCTGATGGGCACTCATCCAAGTGTATGCACAAGCTGTAGCTTTTATTTTGGATTATCAAATTCCAATGCAGTTGATCACAGGTTTCCCTGCTGCTTTATTCATCAGCTACATCATGTGAAGCTCGCAGACCACTTGCTAAATGTATCTTGTTGTATATTGATCGAAGCGCTTCCAACTTTATCTACAGAGCCTTATATGCTATAAATATGTTGGCATCCAATGCCACTAATGTTTCGCACCATTCAATTGATTATCCAGAGCAATGATTCGTAACTAGACTGATGCGCATGCCCCTTTATTCTGCCATCTGAGACTGAAGTGGCAAAGATCTCGTGATTCCTTTGGCAAAGTTTAGTTCGTTCCGACCATCTTTGGTTTTAGTTGTTGTACAATAAGATCACAAGGTTTTTATTCCTGTTTGATGCCACTTATTACAGTTCAGAATCATTTGATGTAAATCTCCAAATGATTTATCTATTGCATGAAGACAACCCGTGCTTCTAGTTGGAGATGCTGGTTGGAATAGATTGTGTTATTATAATTTTAATACTGGGTAATGTACTTACACTTGTTTTTGGAATGATCTACTTATGAAATAATATCTTTTCTTCTTCCTTTGTAGCTGATATAAATGGTCAGACATAAGATATTTTAAGTCTATCATGTGTCTCAGAATTTTTTTTTTTTTTTTTTTTTTTCCCGATTTATAGTCATGGTGGATGTTGAAAAGTTGAAAAGGTCCTTGTTGGGTTATAGCATTTACACCCTGATCTGAGCCATTATTTTGCTAGCTCAGATCAGGTGTGGTCTCTTCTTGGATTTGGTACTGCTTTGCAAGATCCATGCCAGATTAGCAGAAGGTTGGGTCTTAATTCATGACCCATGCTTGATTTAGGGGTCTTTGACTCCAAATATGAGTTGGATGCTGGACATGTATTAGCAACCTACCTGTATTCTTACTAATTAATGATTAATTATAGAGGGTGAAGTTTAGATACTATCCTGGTGGTACCAGCGAGGTGCTATCCCGACTTATTGACTTGAGATGACTTTGACACGTCTCCTAATTATAGATTGACAACTGTTAATTTTGTTTTCTAAATTTTGGTAGACAGGCATCAACAATTGAACTAAATCTGTGTCGAGTTGGCAGCACCTGCATGAGGGTAACATCATCAAACCGTGCTACTTGGATGGCGTGTATGTAATCTATGCCGAATGATGCATATGGAAGTATATAGCAGGTGCCTTGCATACTGAATGGAGAATTCACATACCTAGTTACCAAGAGTTGTCAGAAAAATATTGGACACCGTAATCTCTTCTTCTTCTTCTTCTTCTTATTAAGAGTAAAATAAGAATATTAATGAAGGGCCTTTTAATTAATTAGCAGGATCCCATCCAACATGCCATAAATCTTACCTTCCCAAGAATCATATAGTGACCTTTTTAAATGAACTAAGATTTTTGTAAACAATTTGCACGTTCTCCACTATTTAAGAGCTGTCATAATTAGGAAGAAGAATGATGAAATCATTGCTTATTTAAATAACTAATCCAACATTACGGCTGCCATGATGGCATTACAATTAAGTCATGTTATAGCGGTGATCTAATGATTTCATCTGATTTCTCTTACCCAAACAAATAGATAAACTCGTGTCATATTGGGCTGCTAACTCTCGACTCCGGAACTTGCGGTGCAGAAGCTTTCATTCGTAAATTGGAAGCTATGAATTGGGCCTTTATCCCCCTATTTTTCCCAGTTGTAATACAAAAGAGACCATCAAATATGGTTTCATCGGAGGAACCATGCAAGCTATGGTCCATTTGTCATAAAATCTTTGTCAACCCGATCCGATGGTTTGAAGTATGAACAGATCTCAGGGTTCGGGTTGTATCTTTTGTTCCTTTCATGATGCCAAACATGGAACCGTGCCTTGCACAAATTTCAAAGTAATCCAATCTCTTTCTTCAATTCAATGGTTGACGTGGTGAAAGATACAAGCACTAAGGAGTGATTGTTCGCTTGAAATATCAGCTCACCACTACCTTTTGTGCTGTCTCTCATTGATTGTTCACTTAACACGATCTCTATCATTAGTCTTCACTTTGGCACCCTCACGCGCTATTGGCACTTTGGAAACAGGGACCAAGAGCCCTTTTCTTTTGCTCGGCTTTCGACCTACCTTAGCGAAATTGGAAGGCTTTTTTTATCGACACGTGTTATGCAAAGGAAGCAGACTTCAGTTTCAAAACAATTGCCTCTGTCCACCGAGCGTTAGACATGCGTCGATCCATATGGTATCGGAAGAAAATCCTTCCTATGTCACTTGTAGTTGATCTTCTCTGACAGTGGCGCTAGACTGCCGGTGGATGCGGTCCGAAGATAAAAGTGCTCCATTTCCTTTGCCACAGCAGGCTTCACTAATTCTAACTCTTCATCACCTTCTTTAAAGTGACGTCCAAACTGTTTTAAAGTCACCATTGCTCGATTTACCAAGTAACGCAAGGAATTGAGCGTGCACAAGGATATTAAAATTGATGCATGATATCCGCAGAGCTGATCATGAGCCAAACTTAGATATAGAAATATCAAATTTTAAGTAAGCCCAACCTAGAGGCCGGCTAAAAATGAATCTAGTAAGCCTAACCTAAAGATCGACTAAAAATGAATATAGTTGAGGCCCGAGACTCGATCCATGATTAGCTCTAGTGGTGGGTATTAGGGCATGATATGTCGTGGCCTTTCCGCCGTAGTGTGAGGTAGACATTAAAATTATGGTCCAGGGATGAATTTGCACCAAATTAGAAGATTTCAAGGCAGGTTTCGATTAATAAAGTATACCTAAATCATGACAGGTGGCATTACATCCACATAATCTTAGAAAAATCTTTTGAGCTTCCAATCCTCATTTCTACTAAGATCCTTTTTGAATTATATTCAATACATCGTCATCCTTAGGCTTTCACCTCCACTAAAGCTACATTTGCCACTTGGATCATCATCTTGGTCATCCTCATCAACCTCGAATCATGCGAGTATAAGCCATACCTTCTTGTTAATGTGAAAAGAGGAATACGCATATAGAGCCGGCCGACACCAAGAATGGCGGCGATGGTGGCTACGAAGAAGAGATTGCAAATAGATCATCCATGTTCTTTTCTCCAAGTGTTTCTTGGACTTGGGCACTCTCGAAGACTAAAAATTAGCTAAGAAGAACCAAAGCTGTGTGAAAGAAATCTGTTAAGTCCTAACAAATCATCCCACGCCAATGAACCACTTTGTTGGAAGTCACTCCCACAAGACTCCTTTCATACACCTGGCCACCTGACCTTCCCTTGGTGACTCATGGTGGCTCCTCAAGTGAGCAATCAATACTACATTAATTAGGGGTCGAAAGAGAGCCCTCACATCACTGTTGCAGCTCTGACTAGGACACATAATTGAGAGAGATGGACTGCTATTGTGGATAAAAAGAATGCAGTGGAGAGTGAGAAGGATGATTGTTTTTGCTTTCCTTCTCCATTGACACAAGCTGAAGTGAGATGAAGGGAAGGAGAGGGACAATGGAGTCACCTTTTTTTATGGTACAATCATATAATTAAACTAGTAAGCTTGTGATAACCCTGCCCAGTGGTGCAACAACATGCTCCATTAAAGAACCCCTCCTTTTGTTAAAGCAGTATGAATACCCTCATATATATATATATATATATAGAAAGGAAATTAGAGAATTAGAGACTAGAAAATCCATGTTTGGCTTTTATGTAGTAGCAAATAAAGACAGCAGCTAACACAAGAATACCTATGGGTGTCGTCTGCACATTTTTAATGTGGCATCTTTGAAAGCTGAGGCTATGTTACTTTTTTAGGATTTTTTTATTTCTTTTTCTTCCATTCTTCCCTCTTTCCAATCGTACCCTGATATACTTTGGACATACAAATGAGCTTATTTTTCTCAAATGTATTTAAATAGAGCCCTTATAACAATTGTGTGAAACCCACTATTCCAAATATTCAATGCAATCGATGACCACCTAGTTCCATTTAATAATCTCGATAAAATTTTCTTTCATATGTAGTTAGTTGTCACTTAATGGAACATCTCCAAAACTTGAGTTTGCAACAATCTGGTTAGGGTTCAGTATTGCATGACTCTGTTAACCAGACTTTATCTGAATTTGGTAACATCTTTGACATAATTAAGTTCCGTCCATTGTCAATTACTTCTGCACTAATTGGTGAAGCCCACGTAATTTGAAACCCTAATCCTGGCTGGTGCCATTGCTTCTTCTATGAAAATTAAACCGAAAACTAAAAACAATCAACATATATTCTATAAACATCTGCATGCTAGGTTTCTTAAGATTTTACTTGAGCACATCTACATTAAAGTTTAGAGCTTATTCACGAACACAAAGTTCAAGGAAGGGCTATCTCAAAAATAAAGAACAAAAAATCTTAACTTCCCTTCTTCTGAAATGCTATCTATCTATATGTATATATATGTATATGTATTTACACACACATATATAGATAGAAAGATAGGCTAGAATCAGATCGATCGGATTTGAAATCGGATCCAATCAGATCAAAATTCTATAATAGAAGTTCTACAATAAAAATTCAAGCCTAGAGCTATCAATTTGTATTGGGCCTGTCGGATTGGCCTATCCTGCTACGTAAATGGGACAGGTTGACTTAATATTTTAACAACCCATCTAAAAATGGATTAAATAATCCACTCCGTTTGGATTGTGGATTCAGAGCGGATCGGGATGGACTGTCCGTCTCTTTTTTCTTTTCTTTTTTTGACCCCTCACATTTTTTTTTTGACCCCCTCCTCTCTCCCCGCCCCGGCCACAACGCCCGATTGCCACCCCCCGGCTGCCCCTCTCTCTCGGTACCCCATGCCCCCACCCCTTCCCGCTCGCCCTCCCATCCCCCGGCGCAACCTCCCCCTGGGCTGCCTCTCACTCTCGGTGCCCCGCCCCTCCCTGTCATCACCGCCCCACCCCGCCAGGCTGTCTTTTCCTCTTGGTGCCCTGCCCTCCTTGCTCAACCCCCCCCCCCACCAACCCCCTCGGGTCATCTCTGCCTCTCGGTGCCCCACCCCTCCTCGCTCTCCCCCTCGGGCACTTCTTCCTTTCAGTCCTCCGCCCCTTCCCGCTCACCCTTTCATCTCTGGCTCCTCCCCTCTCGATCAGTTTTTATTTATTTTTATTTTTTAAATGGGTTGGCCCGTTTAACTCACAATCCATGGTAGGTCGGATCGGATTAAGATTAAGATTTTTTTCAACCTACCAGTTAAATGGACTAGCCCGCCTCGAGATGGGTTCGGATGTGTCGGCCCATTTGACAGCTCTATCCAAGCTGTTGAATATGATCTTATTACCTTCAAATTGCTTATACATAAAAAATTATATAATTTGGAGACTCCTAACTTATACATCAAGAAGTCAAAAATTAGATAGTCTAAATAAAATTGAATTAGATATATTTTTTGATCATTTTATGTATAGTCTAGAAATTTTCAAATCATATGATTTTTTATATACAAGTAGTTTTAAGGTAGTAAATCACATCTAATAGTTTGAATCATCGATGTAGAATCTTTATTATCCAATTTTGATCTAACTGAATTTAAGCTTAAATTTTATCAATCTTATCTAATATATATATATACACACACTGAGGCCTGTATGCATGTATTCCAAACTTGTTTGGTCAACAATTGAAAACTAGAAAGCTCCTCTGGTGGTGCGAGAAGGAATCCCATGGTTGTTTTGGCAGCTGCACGAAGAATGCTTGTACCATCAATCTTCTGCTTTCGATGTTTCCGCTTGTACGCGGAAACTGTATGCATTTTACGATTTTTGCCATTTCAACTTTTGGTGGTCAGCGTGGCAGAGAGACTTTTGCGCCGGTTCCTTGTGGTTCATTAACTTGCTGGTTCAAATTGAACCAGCTAATTAGTCACTCCATAAAGCTGTCTAAGCTAAATTAAGCTAACAAATTTGGCACCATGGAGTTGTCCTTTTCTGTAGTTGACGTTTTAACTAACTGGAACTAGTTAATTTAGTTTGAGGCTATAAGGTTATTTGAAATATGTATGAGTTCACCACTAAAACCTAGAGGTATGTCAACGGTACATCTTATACTTATCTTATACTTGACGTAACCAGTAATTTTTATACTCGACATAACTTCTTGTTCACTCCCCCTATTGGTGATCTCTATCCACTTGGATGGATGATGCTAGCTGAACAATTTTTTCGAGAACTAGAGAGAATTCAAGACATACTTCCGTTATATAATCAACAAACCTTGAATTGTTACGATTTATATTAAGCACACGACATCTACGAGTCCCATTAGAAATCCTAACTCATCCATGATGGCATGATAACACTATATAAAATTACTCAAAATTTAGTACATCTCATGTATGAACATCCATTGTATTCGAACAAGGCTCTTTGTAGCCTAAATCAGCCTCAAACTAGAATCAATTTAATAAAGTAAATTTTGGTCAGAATCATGGCATTACTTCTTAAAAGTCATGTATTATGCCAAAGAGTATTTGCTATTTGTTGATGCCACACCGTCATTAAACTATCGTCACCAAAGGGAGTCAGTAAGAGGTAAAATGAAAGGGATATCAGCATGGTGAATGGAGACAAGTTGTAGCTCCATATGTAACTGCAATATTAGATCATTGCTTCTGTAATAATTAACTAAGTTATTAATTATTTGCACATTCAACAATCTTAGATGTCATATTTTCTAAAGAGTGTTGATTACCACTACTAAGCTGGAATACGCTGCCTCCAACATCTTTCTGACTTTTTTTTGGTGGGTACGTTCTTTGACTCTAAACGTCTTTTGATCCCAATTCTCCAAAGAGTCTTCCAAATTGGTTACTAAAACATATAGCTTTGAATCCAACCCCTAAAAAAACCAAAAAAAACATCATATAGGTTTGAATTGGAGCACATTGTGGTCAAACTACTACCTCAAGCTCGATTATTCTTGTCCGTTTTGGACTCTAATAGTCCTCATCCATGCCAAGGTCCAAAGTGGGACTCAATGCTAGTCTAACCCGTAGAATTTGCAAGCTAGAGATGTACAGGTATAAATCCATACTAGGTTTCGATCAGCATTTGGAGGTCAAAAGATAAAAAGAAGGGGAAGAAATAAACAACAATATCATCCAAAGAGAGATTGGGTCAAAGACGCTTCAGCTAAAGAACAAACACTCTAATTCACCCACGATCCCAAAGGAAATAAAGCAGGCCAATGGGTTGCCGGCACCCCACGAAAACACGGGCACCTTTTTTGTTTGACGGAAATAACCACGGTCAACTGTGCTTCATTGCCACGCTTCTACTCACTTCACTCGTGGTAATTTCGTCTAGTAACAATTATGATCTCTTTACTTCCGATGGCTTTTAAGGACGCCAACGAGTTAGATAGACCATTATTGGATAGACGGGATAAGGTAAAGGCATAAATTTTTTTTTTTTTTGAATTTATGATATATATATATATATATATATCTAGATTTAGGATGATTTTGTCATTATCCGCATTCGTTTGACGGAGAGCAGGCTCGATGAAGTGGGTTGGATAGATAAGATTAGGTAAAGATTTTTAAATTTATGAAAAATTATATATAGCTAGATTTGGGATAATTTTATCATTATCCGTATCCATTGCATACATTGTAAAATTTACTAGATCAAATTAAGTATCCGGTGAAGCGAAATAAATTACCATCCTTTAGTTGCCCTTAAGTCGAGGCCGGTAATAGACAGGAGTGCCTTGGTTTGAAGTTGGTCCGACTTTTGTTTGTCTTTTAAACCACCGGTTCCCCCTAGTAAGTACAAACGGTGGAGAAGAGGGAGAGAGAGAAGGGTGGGGTATGCCCTTTCTAGAATGTTTGTGTATTTTATTTTTTTTGGTAACCAATGTTTGGGTTACGAGGGAACCGAAGACTTGGTTTAAATTTTTTTAATTTGGTGTCGCATTTCATTTTCTTTAGCTCCCTTTTCCACGATAGCCGACTAAACCTTTGTCCCATTAGAGAAGAATCAAAAGGGAAGGTTAATATACCATTGATTTGTTGCATTACTATTAATTGCCGAAGTACACTTAAAGTAGATTAAACTATGGCCATAATGATAGGTAATGGTGTGGAAAACCCCGAGGTCACTTGCTTATTTCACAAGGCGCACCATGATAGGGATGGATTTGCTGTCTATTATTGGACTACCAACCTGTCGATGCATATAAATCCTAATGAAGAATAATTGAAAAAATTTTGTCCATCCTGTAGCATGATGTATTTTTCTTTGTTTGCATCAAAGACCTCACTTGGTTGGTCAAGCACGTTGATCCCTCTTTTTGGAGTATTAGGAGTAAACTAGGCAAAACTATAATCTGAAAGTTTTTCTATAATATATATATATGTATATTATAATAAAATGATGGTAAAAGATGTTAAGATATGGGAATCTAATTAGTTTTTGCAACAATGTATCATAGATTAAGCTTAAACTTTATGCAATTATAATCATATTTTGCCCGAATCTGGACATTAAAAAGAAGAAAAGATCAAAATATTTTGAGTATAAAAATAATAAAATTTTTTGATCAAATGTATGAGAAAAATGCTCAGACGTATTGCTATGATTGGAATTTCGAATAATTTTTACAATATGTATCAAAAGTTAGCTTGAGATAATAGAAAGAATATCTTTATCCTATCGTACAAGATAGGAAAGTTGTATCTATACCATTTTATAAAGGAATATATATCTAGTAAAAAAATCAAAAGGAGATAATATCCATGTATGCTATGTCATTCAGTCTTATAATATGAACAAAAACGGATAATTTAATAGGCAAGCTTTGAGAAAGTTAGGATAAAAAGCTGTGCTATATATGGTATTGCTAATATTCCACTCGAAAATATTTAATCAGAGAGACATGGCAGTTTTCTATTGCTTTTTCACTCATCATCATCCCTACACGAGCTATCGTGGAACCATCACATTAGGTAAAATTTTTGAATAAGATTTTTTTGAGTTTCTCAGCCATCTCCAAAAAGTTAAGCATACCCTCTCGGCCTCTCCCATCCTCTGCCCTTTCGCCTCTACTTCCCATCAAATTTCTGCTACTATAATTAATAAGTCTTCAGGTGATGACCCACCGTCCTGGAATTGGACGGAACACTTCCTCTTTCCCATGCTCGTAATGCTACATAACATTAACTTAAACACTTTGTCTCCTCAAAAGTTGTTCCCCGTATGCTCGTTTTGCATCACGAGCCTCATTTGCTTCTTCTAGAGCGAAGGTGTTCTTCGCTTTTCTATAGCTTCCAAAGTAAGAATATTGTGATAAAATAATGGATCAATAACAACAGGGGAATCAGCTAAAGCAATGCTATGACGTGCTGCTAAGCGTGCTTGCTTTGGTTTTCTCAGAGACGGAGGGGAAAAAAAAAAATTGTGCTGGCTTTGGTGTTTGAGAAGCAAGTACGAGTAGACGGTGCAATAAGGAAAAGGAAGCTTTGCTTTGAGATTTCTCTCCTCTCTTCTGGTGTACCATGGAAGGGCATACCATGGATACCCACCTTTTTGGTGCATGGAAGATTAAAGCGAAAAAGATGGAATGTGCTTTTGTTGATGCCATTTTCCCCCAATGGCAGCATATTCGCTTATTAATCCATGGCCACAACATGGAAGGCTTCAAACACTAGCACTTCACTACTTCATTGAAGCGTGAAACATGCTTGATGGAGCAAATGACATGATACATAGCAACCAATCTGCCCACACTTGGAGCGAGCATCATGTAGCTTACGATCCAGCTAGTTAGCCTTATTCCAGTGTGGGATATAACTTCTAAACTAGATGCGCATATGCTAATGTACCCATCAAGGGAATAAAGTGAGAGAAGGCCTTTGGCATACATATTGGCTATTATAATGGGAATATTCTCTCTCTAATAATTATGTAGTTCTTAAAAAACTGTCCAATTTTCGCATAATTAATGCTTGTAAGTGAAATACAAATTATTATGTCATCATTCGTTATTATGTTACATCATTTTTCATTTTTAATATGAAGATGCAGAGATCATACCTTGCTAGAAGTTTAGGTAATAAGAAATAATTTTTTTATGCATTTTATTTATACAAAGCTAGGTAATATGTTTAAAGCGTGAGGAACTCTTTTCTTTTTGTTTGTAATGTTATATTAACCTTTTCCCCAAGCAACTTTGATAATTGGATCTTAGAACGATGATGTGAACCAAGTTAATTAGAAAGTCCAAGTGTTCACATGAATTGATGAACATCTTTTAGTTGCCTAAAGACTTCCTCAAGTCAACTCAAGCAGGCAACTAAACTTTATTTTTTTTTTTCCATTGTATGTTCTCAACAATTGGCTATATCTATACATGAGAATTAATTTAATATGCTGAAGCTTCTTCTTTCCTAAGAATAATAATGCGAGTGGCATCAATCATGTCGATAGAATGATTTGGAAATTACCCACGTCAATTTGAGCATCTACCCGTTTTTATATCCACCAAATTATTTTTGACAATGTACTCAAAAGGTTCTTTTGGATGCCACCATCCAAACCACCTTTTGAACCTCCTTGGTACTAACGAAAAAGAAGCCTCCTACAATTAATGCTTATTGCTACATCCTTCGACCCTTGCATCCTCCTTTTTCTCCTCTAATCTCATGTTCCCCACTTATAATTAAACTAATGGCAAAGGATAGGATGCCATCAAGCTCCAAGCAAAAGCCAAGAGAACTTATGGGCACATCAATCCCTTAATTTACTCATGGCCGACTTGGTGTTAACCCCACAAGAGCTTAGTAACTTCCCTTTAAGCTCCTTTTTGGAAGTACATGGGTTTTGAAGCCCGGGGTTGGGCCATCTTTGTTTGACCCCAAGGCAGGAGGGGCCTTTCGGCTTGCTTGTTTGGTGAATTTTCCTTTCCACAACTCTCACTATATCTTTCCATCCTCATGACTCAAATGTCCAGTTTCGAGAGACACGCAGGGAAGACTTCAGGGCAAGCTTCATCATATTCCTCCACCACTAAAATTTTTTATTAAATACAAGAATGTCACAACATCAATTGTGAAAAGCCAATTTATAGACATTTTACATGTGAACATAATATTATTATAACATTATCCACGTCAGCGGACGTCGCCTTAGGGAACATTGCCTCTAATTTAATCAAAACAAGACATCTCAAAAGGTATTGCCATGTCTTTGCCGACCGTGTTCCTTGGCAATGCTCGAGATTCTATGTCCCCCTAAAGTAGTTAATCCGACGAAAATAACATGGCCGGTGCAGAAGTTGCCCCAATAAACTTCGATAAATTTATTAGCAAGATTAATATTGTCATCTAGCTAGTCTTTGATACTTCATAGGAATGACTTAAAAGGTAGCTCTTCCCGTCATCTTAGCAAGAGTGAGGTATAATATTGTTTTCAGGGAAGAGGAATATTTCTTCTTGGCTAGCCAAAATGAGACATGAGACCTATTTTAGTTGGTTCATGGAGTTGCTCAAGCAATTTGCAGTGCACCGTTTTAATCAAGTTCCTCTTTAGCTATACTAAAAATCCCTTGCCCTGAGCTTTAATATGGCAGCAATCATTATATCATTTGTGCCGGAGGTATCGTATCGGTAACATTCATGTCGGAGTGGTCACAAATGATGATTCCAACCAATTATATTGGACATAATGTTTCAGCTGACAGCCGCGGAAAGGCAAATTTGCCCAACTTAATTCGCAAGTACGTCTTGACCCGACCCTTCAGAGTACTCATTATTTGTGTCACAATGGTTTCCCTGTTAGCTTGTTAGAAGATTGCACATCATCTTCTAAGTACTTTTACCTTGTATTAATCATCTTATGTGGACGATTAAGTGGGAATCATGAAGGCTGCTGGTAATATTTACAAATAATTATAATTTTCTTCCTTGCTCTCTTTGCAATTTAAGCGCAAAGAAAGCCGTCCTTCTATGGTTTCCCTTGGTTAACAAGCCATCTTTATCGCAGCTTGTTTCCAACATAACCCTCAACATCTATAATCTTTTCAAATTATCGGTAAGACGAGTGCTTTGAGGTATTTAGGTTTCAAAGTTTTGATAAGAAATAATGACACCCCAGGGATTAGCTGAAATATGGCCTGTTAGCGCACCCAAGTGACTTGTCTCTCTCACCATTTGTTTCAAGGATTTAATCTAATTAGGAGGAACCCTGGCCAGAATTGAATGAGGATCGTTATACATATCAACATCTAGTCTAACAATTGGTGCTCGCATGTCAAATATTGATCATACTATCTATTGTCGTACTTCTTTTCTTGTAATAGAGCTAAATGGCCAACATAAATATGTTGCAGTAACGATCCAAAAATGATCATTAGACTCGATGTGCATCATTAACCTATGAATATGTTTGTATGGAGTTTAGGAGCAAGCTTCATCATATCGGGAAGTCCAAATTTTTAGAAATCATAGTTTAAACTTATGACATCCGATTTTCATATTTTTTTTTAAATAAATAAATTTTTGAGATCTATATCGTGACATTCAATCTTTTAGGAAGTGGTATTCTTAACGGTCGGATTGAAACTGAAATTTCATCATTTTGGAAGTTTGAAATAGATCAATCAATTGAAAATTTTTTTTTTAGATAAAATTTTGATCGAATGTATTTTCTAATTCAAGAAGAATTTGATAGAGATTAAGAAGTTGAGATCTACCTGCAAATTTTTTTTTAATTTTTTTAAATTATTTTAATTAAATATATTTATTTCAGATAAAAGGGTCATGTTATAGGAATCTCACCTGAATTATGGGAAATCTTTCCTTGCAGATGAAGTAGAAAAGTCTGACTCTATATAATATATAGTATGCCTATTATTATTTAATTAATTCACAAAGAAAACAAATAGAATACGGTGATGCTATTTGGAAGGCCATCCCCTCCTTGAAATGCCAGAAGACTCCAAGCCAATCACAAAATATATCCTAATGCACTGTACCCAATTTTTTCAACCCAACCGGTGGAAACCGACCATCCCAAGCTCAGGCGCCTCCGGCTTGTGCTGCGGCCATCAAATGGGTGCAATTTAAACAAAAGAAATCCAAATCATTAACAAACCTCTCAGACAGCAAGAGGAGTCCAAGTAGGAGAAGAAAACCAGCACATGGAGAACACGAGAGAGAGAGGAGACAGGGGAAAGACACAGAATGAGAGGTGGAAGGGTCAAATTTCAAAGCCCTCGTTACGCTGTTTGAATTAATTAAGATTTAAAATCCCACCACCTTTTGGCTTTACAAAGCTTAAACTAAACCATAATCCCATTGCGGCGTGCTCCATCACATGTCTATTTCCCTCAAGCCCTCTATAAAAGCTGACCCCTTCTCTCCCCCACCATTTTCATCGAGTCCAATCCCATCCCAATCCATCTCCCATCTCTCTCTCTCTACCATTCTCCCCATCCAACTTTCTCTATAGTTGTCTCTCTTGATACAACTAGAAGACAGAGAAGAAACTATGGAGATGGGGATAGGAATAGGAGGGGAGGTCCACAGCTCCGCCACCCCACCAAGTGAAGAGGACATGGATTTGAGAAGAGGGCCTTGGACTGCAGAGGAAGACCTCATACTCATGAATTATATCGCTGCCCATGGTGAGGGCCGATGGAATTCTCTTGCTCGGTGCGCAGGTATATTAGATCTATATTTATTCATTCCCTATGGATTCCTTCCAGTTCCTTCACATGATTCTCTTCCAACATGTTCAGGAGAGAGAAAATATATTGAATAATCCTCTACTTCTTTAGCTCTTAAAAGCTTAAACTAGGAGAGGAGAGGAGAGAGAGAGACATAATTAAACAATCATAACATCAAATTTTACAAGTTGTGTCATGTTTAATACGCCACACAAGATTATGGACTTTCTAATGTTTCCTTTTTTTCTAATGCCTGCTAATCTTTTATCCTTCTTATTCTCCTAAACAGGACTAAAGAGAACAGGCAAGAGCTGCCGGCTCCGATGGCTCAACTATCTCCGTCCGGATGTCCGGCGTGGTAACATCACCCCTGAAGAGCAGCTCCTCATCCTCGAGCTCCACTCTCGATGGGGAAATCGGTAACTAATCCTACTGAAAACCCCTTGGTCATCAAATTATCCTAATTACATTCTTGTCCTTACCAAATTGTTTTGGATCCTGAACAAATAGGTGGTCGAAGATTGCGCAATTCTTGCCGGGGAGGACCGACAATGAAATAAAGAACTACTGGAGGACCAGAGTGCAAAAACATGCAAAGCAGCTCCGATGCGACGTTAACAGCAAGCAGTTCAAAGACATCATGCGATACCAATGGATGCCTCGCCTCGTGGAGAGAATCTGGGCAGCCTCGGGCAGCTCCCCGGCCACCGTGCATCCGAATGTTAGCGTGCCGATGGCCGGTGATCACCAGCCCCTGGAGCCGGGCAGCGAGTCTGGGCAGGTGAAGCCAAGCCCGGAGTCGACCTCCAGTGCTGCGGGGTCGTCGTCGGACTCGGTCGGCATGCAGTTCTCGTCACCTCCTCCGGTCCCTGACTGCTTCACCGACTACTACGGCGGCATGCAGGAAGGTGAGAACGAGGGCGGTGACTGGATCCATGACGTGCAGATGGGCGGGTGGTGGCTGGAGTCGCTGCCCAGCCCCGGCGGTTACAGTAACGTTGGGTTACCGGACTTCGACCAGAACGCATGGGGTGAGAACTTGTGGGGCGTGGAGGATATTTGGCTCCAGCAGCAGTTCTAGAACTGGGGAAAAGAAGGAAAGAAAGATGGCTTGTAAAGACTGAACCAAGATACACAAGCATAGATTGGATTGGCGAAAACAAAACAGAAAGGAGGAAGAAAAAGAAGGAAGAGGGGGAATTTTAAAGTTCTCCAATATATCTCTTTTTTGTGAAGAGTAGTTGGAAATTTTAAAGTTTTCCGACCTCTGTCTTCTTGATTTTTTTTTTTTTTTAATAGAATGATTTGAAGTTTAATTTGCTCTCATTCTTTTTATGATAAAGATGTCACTGCAAATTAACTCTTGGTTCTAGATTTGTAATAAATCCACTGTACTTGTTCATTAATTGTATGATTACAAGTCTACAACTACGGTTACTTGATTCCATTAACAAGAACAAAGGATGATAATACAGGAGTGGGGCCTTTGTCTATTTCTTTTCATCACTCCCTGATGAATGGAATCGTCATCATGCGTCGTTTAATTTTTATCGTTAGATCATAGCTTTATTAAACTGGTAATAGTAAACATGCAACAACAAATATATATAAGGTATATGTGCACGATTGGAGACGAGGACTTCCATAAAAATAGCGGCAAGCTTTTATTGCCCGTGTTGTTTGAAACCAGTTCATGAGTTTAATTTGAAGCAAAATTGCACAAGTTTCGTCACTCGAAGTTGTACAAGCAAAATTATACCTTTTTTAACCAAAAAAACAGCAACATGAGATTATATATATTATAATAGCAAATCACTAAATCTACGAAATGGGAGCTAATTGTGGGAAGTGTCGGTTTCCACACGTGGAGAACTTTCCATTAGTCAGTGGAGGTCTCCATCGAGTTCAATTAGATGGGGCGCGTGGATGCTTTCCAGTATATTTATATTGCCACTTGGAGGGGAAAGATATGAAACTCTCTTTCTTTAGGCATCCATCGAGTTTTTTCTATATCTACTTTGCTATTGGATAACTATAATTAAACGAACGTTGCATCGAAAACTATTATTAAACGACAGATTACCTATTTAAGTAAGAAAACAATATATTTTTAAATTTTTTATTTTCTAAAATTTATGATATATGACAATGAATCAATCCCTTTGTCCAAAGTTTTATATACTTTTAACTTTTCAAGTTCAAATTCTCTAACCGTCAAGCGCATATTACAAAATGCTTCCAGAGAATGTTTTCTATTTTTTAAATACATGATGGTTGTTTAACGTGACTTACATTTGAACCTGAGATCTCTAAATTGGAAAGAATGGTACCAATCAGTTGAATAATATTTCCTAGTTGCAGGGATATTGTCAATAAGGCTTCGAAACCATCTTAATCAATAAATCACGTCAATTATGAAAATCTGATGTTCTCATAAATAAATGTTAATTATTAAAAATAATATTAAAATTTGACAAATCAAGTTTGTCTCGTGGTAAGATTACTCCATGCAAATGTGACAAAGCTAACATAACACTCCTCCCCCTATTAACCATGCGTGTTCTCTGCGCCATGGTCAAAATGTCAATTGTCTCATAACAAAATGATGCAACCAGGATTCAGTGGTGTTAGGTGCTATTCATTAGCCCTTACATCTCTCGATCCCTACGCAAGCAATGACCCACTTCCCCCCTATTAATGATTAGATCGGCCCTCCTTCAGTCCAACAAAACATGGGTAAAAGAAAATAATATATAAAGAACAATGGAAAAATTAAAGGCTAGTGTTATCTAAGTGTAGCTGGATGGACCATCATAACCAGAGCAATAAAAAGAGATCGAGACAGGAGACTAACCAAGAGAGGTGGTGCCGAACAAGCAGTACGCTCACCGGTATGGTGTTTATGTCCAGCAGCGTAAACAATCTATTTCAGAAACCGCCGTTGCCTCAACCAAGTCCACCAGCTCAACGGTAGGCAGGCGAGTTCAATAATAAAAAGACATGCACAGAGAAAAAGAGAGTCATATATACCATAGTGTGCGTGTCCATCTGATGTTTTTATGATCGGACTGGTTCACATTTGGGCTGGTAGATCTGATGCAGCTGCTAATTTTCTCCATCTTAAAGGAGGGCCTACGGCACCGCCACGTGCAGGTTTCTAGCCGCCAGCGGCCGCCGCAGCATGAGCTGGCGAGCACCATCTGGACGGTCCTAGGATCTAGGCTTACGGACAAGGGGAGCAGGCCCCACCAACGGATTACGTAAATCCTGGTCTTCGTCTTCTGGTCAACGAAGACCGGGTAGCCCCTCGTGCGAGTTTGGTGGTGGCCACCACCTTCGATCGCGTCGGCTTTTAGATTCGACACGCGTTCCACGATATGAGTCGTCCAACCGTAGAACTTACTTTGACTCTTCTCTTGCTTCGTGTTTACCAAGGAAGGAAAGGAAACAATGGGTGGAGGAGACCAACGAAACCAGGGGTGGCTTTGGATGTTAAAGTATGGGGGAATGTAGCTAGCATTTTGATTGAACGCTACATGTCTTTGACCTTCCTGGTTTCTGGTAACATCTAATTTGTTTGTGCTACTCATATCTGTGGATTCGATGCCTTCTAATGCCATCCTTGGGCGATATTTCAATCACTTTCTAGCCTTGGCATCTACGAACCATTGGAGAGAGCGATTGTCCGAGGTTTTGGACTCTATATACTTGTATTTGGTTGGGGACCGAGCACTGCAATATGCGATCCGAGCGTTGTTAGGCTCAATTTTGACTTTGATCGTGGTAATTTACTCCATGTATATTCATGTATGGCAGACAACTATAAAAACTATAAATTTATATTATAAAATTTTAATTTAATTGAATTTGAATCCATATCCGACCAACCTTATTCAAATCTAACTCTCATATATATATATATATATATATATATATATATATATATATATATATATAAAACCTATGGGACAAAAAATGTTATGGAAAGAATTTTTTTTAAATAAAAACATGACTAGTTAGTTAGAATAAAAACTTTAAGCTAACTCATTGGAAAATAAGCTAATGTCTGAAAATAATTAATGAACTGTCCAAAGGGAAACAAATTAATTAAATATAATCTAATAAAAAATATCTAAAAAGTTAAAATTTATATATTTTAATAGACTCTAATGTAATCATCTATATACTTGGGGATCGAGCATTGTTAGGCTCAATTTTGACTTTGACCATGATAGTTTACTCCATATATATTCATGTACGATAGATGACTATAAAAACTATAAATTTTTATTATAAAATTTTAATCTGATTGAATTTGAATTCATATCCAATCAATTTTATCTAAATCTACCTCATATATATATATATATATATATATATATATATATATATATATATATATATATATATATATATGAGGACTACAAATTTGGTTCCAAGTGGCATGTGATGTTACCTATGGAACAAAAAATGTTATGGAAAGAAAAATTTTTTAAAAAAATTATGACTAGTTAGTTAGAATAAAAACTTTAAGCTAGCTCATTGGAAAATAAGCTAATGTCTGAAAATAATTAATGGACTGTCCAAAGAGAAACAAATCAGTTAAATATAATCTGATAAAAAATATCTAAAAATTAAAATTTATATATTTTAATAGACTATAATGTAATCATCAGGTACTTAGGTGCTAAAAAAGAATAGTTTTTATAGCATAATATCATATTTTATTATGGTCTAATCATTAAAGCCAAATGAATTTATATTTATCTATGGTTTATGTTGCATATATTGTGATTCATAAAATAGATTTTATATATATATTTTTCTTTTATATATTTTACTATATCAAGGTAATTCATGATATTGTGTCAGCTTGACATACGGATGAGATTATCGAAATATATAAATTATGGTTTCTAGATATTTTTTGTAATGTAAATCATGTTCAACCATTGAAATTTTCAATTGCATAGTGATTCTAAATCATTAACCATTTTTACAAAAAAATTAATGTAAAGTATATAATCCTGATTCTTTGCAATTCTTTTATTTTCTTTCATCTATGTATATGTTTCCTTCTTATTATAAATATACCTAGTCTGGTTAAATTCTTAATATGATAAAGAGAAAGGAGATAAGAGCACCTCTCGAAAAAAATAAAGTTATATTAACTCATATGAATAATAAAGAAATCATGACAAGGTAGGCAGCTATTTTTACTTCTTCCAATTGGCGTTAAACAAGCAACACGCTAGTTTGTGTGTAACTAGAATTCCTCTACCATTGATCCAGTGCCTTCTCATATGATGTCAAGCACATTTAGTGGCAGTGGGAAGCAAAAGCCAAACTAAGCATGAAAACATAACGAGGTTGGCAGCTATTTTTACTTCTTCCAATGCGCGTTAAGCGTGCCGGACGCTACTTTCCGTGTAACTAGAATTCCTCTAGCGTTGATCCAGTGCCTTACATGATGAGAAGCACGTCTAGTGAAACACACGCGCGCACCCCCCCCCCCCCCCAAAAAAAAAATGAAGAAGAAGAAGAAAAAAAAAAATAAAAGAAAGAAAAAAATACTAAAGATTTGTTTTGTACCATTTTCTTTTCTTTTTTTTTTAAAAAAATGGAATCCAATATAGAAATATGTTTGGTTATTTTCTTTTATTTTTATTTTTTATAAACAACTTTCATTTTTTCTAGGTATGATAATTATAGTCAAGCCATTGGATATATCCGATCTTATCCGTTAATACATATAACCTCCAAGTTAGATATAGATTCTATATAAAATATTTGAAGTAGATTTGGGTCGTATGCAGATAATGATATGCCTTGTCCCCAAACCCAATATTGCTTGATCTGACTCAATCTATCTTGTCTATTTGATTTGGCTCAACCCAATCTACATCATCTATTTTATCCGATCTAATCCGACCTTATTAGGCATGGATTTTTTATTATAGAGTGAATATAGATATTGGCCGATCCATATGTACTTGACTTATTGTCATTTCTGATAATATAATTGTGTGCAGGAAGAATATAATCATCCATAGCAACTAGCATGCGTATGTGCAATATAAGTGCAAGTATATATGAGCATCATCGGGACTAAAAATTAAATGATAATGGACAAGTGACCTTACGTTAAAGTTCGGTCATAAAGGTTTGGGAAATAGCAAAGCTTGGTATTTAGGAGTAATTTTCCTAGTAAACTACTAATATACTTGCTCTCCTTTTTGATAATTTAGGTGTAATTTGGCACGTCCGAGACCATCATGTGGTAAAGCTTGCGTCTCAAAATAGTGGTTCTTGCATTTCTCAATATATCCAAGCAATATTGGAACACCACAATCATTTAGGATGGAGGCCCATGTCAGAGTGAACAGTTAAGGGGAAGAAACAAGCGCAATGTGATACCTTCCGAACCGAACAATCCAAAAAAAAAAAAAAAAAAAAGGAAGTACTTGCTAAATGTGAAACATGATTTATCTTGTCTTCCTCTTTGGAGAATCACATTGCCTTAAAACTCTCCGTGATCAGAAAAGTTTCTTGCTTCCTGCTGCTAGGATTTTTCTACCACAAACTGCATAAATAATGCTCATCGTAAACCCTACTTGGGTGTCCAAAGTACAAGCCCTTCACATCATCTCAAGCTAAGCAAGACGTATACGCAGTAAGATTAGCTATATCCAATCTAAAGAAGACCTCGGACCATCATTCCTATATAATAACCAAAACCAACCAGCCTTATCCAAATGATTAATGATCTTTTTCATCTTTCATTACTATCAAGAGCTTTATCTTCTACCAACACAACATTTCTTTTTTGGGGTAATGATTGGGTATTCAGCATCGACTGCACCATTTGTGATTGGGCACTGCAAGCAAGTTCCATATATACCCTAATGGATCAAATGCGAGTCATATATGCTCGACGCTAGCTAGCTAGCTAGAACTTGTTTATTTTGTTCTCTTGACTTTTGTTTCCTTAGCCCTTAACTTGAAAGGTTGGTATGTCCAAGAGATATACGCAAGTCACTTTGGCCTCAGTCTCAGGGATATCTCAAATGGTTGGTACATTTGATGGCCTCCCCTATGATATATATCCTCCAAAGTATTGCTATATGTGTTAAGAAAGCATTGTCAAGCCGCAACAATTTTAGGAAATGCGATGGTCAGGATGCTTCAATTAGTATGGATACATGGTGCATCCTCTTTTCTTTCTCCACCAATGATTAGGATTCCAAAGAATCCATCAAAAGATCACTCTTTTTCCCTATTTTCGTCGCAACCACTGGGAGCCACAAGTTTATGGCCTAACGTGGGAAGAGTGGCTTTCACTGGGGGATTCTTGTGAGTTCATGACATCAAGGAAGGTATTGATTAGACCGTTGAGGTAGCTTGAGACATCAATGCTTCCGTATGGATGCCGTACTTTCTTCGTTATGCATCCAATTTTGGCAATGAGAGCAAAGATGAACGTTAGGAGTAAGATTTATGAGATTAATTTGGCGTGGGACAACTTATTTGCTCCTCACAATAGATAACAAGCTAGGTGTGATTGTCTGATGTTACATAGAGTTGGGCATGTAAGCGTTTAAGAGTATTGAAAGCAGAGATTGGTGACTTTCCGCATCATATCCGGTAGATAGCGATGCAAATGACACCCCAAGTTTAAATTAACTTTTCTATGGTCTCATGAGATGGAATTAACTGTCTCTATATATGAGTTGTTTCCTTAGTGGATCGTACTTGGATTCAAATCCATAAACTTGATAACTCAAATTAATATTAAAAAACGGACCATTTATGTAGTGTGTATATATGTAAATAAAGAAAATTAGTTATATGATTCATGCTAATTCTTTTCTTTATATTTGGATTTACATTCTTATGCATGCTCTCCTTGACTCTCCCTGCTGTTTCAATTCCAAAATCCCAACCGATATTTAGATTATGATTATGTAAATAGAAATCATAAAACCAATCATTCACATCCAATATCGTGCTCCTTTCGTATTGTAATCTGCCACGGACTCTTGTGAGAGCCCTTTTAGTTTGGTAAATTAATTGTTGATGTTTAGTTAGTTGGCTTGTTGGAAATTATGTGCTAAATTGAATCTTGGAAAGACTTAAATAAATTCCAACTCCAATCCAATTATCTTACAATCTTGGATATATACAAGTACATAGTCCATCCATTTTGATGGATCATCTCAACCGAATTTGAAGCCGATCGTCTCTTAATCAATTCGGACGCTCCTCTACGTATTCCTACTCCATATGTTATTTTGATTAAATATATAGTCAATAATCTTCTACTCCTTAATTGTTATCGTTCTTGTTCATGGCCTCGAAGCTTCAAATATGTTTATCCAAATAAGTATTATTGCATCTGCATTCTCTGGACTAGTGTGGATGATGTTGGAGATATTGTTGTAGGTCAAAGTAGGCTAGCATGGTCCAACAATGGCTCTGGCTGCTAGAGTCCTAGAATATTTCGATTGGTGCTTGAACTGCATCTATTTGCAATGAAACATGCCATCCAATATTATATATGTAGAATCATTCTAATTCATGTCCTTGGGCTTTAGCATCACATAGCCATGCTCTTTATTACTTGAGTATGACTCAATGCCAAACCCGGACAAATTGTGCTCTTACATGGTCCATATGATCATACCACAGGCACCCATGATGATTCAAACATGGGACCTCTCCCTCAAGGTAGAGGAATGTCGATTACCATTCAGCTATTGTTGGTGGTTTTTGGTAGTTGGCTTAACATGGTTTTCGAAGCCCTAATGATCATAGAAGCCGGCAATGCGTGCTTTATCTGCACTCGGGCTTCTACCTAATTCTAGTTCTAATTACTTTCACATCCATACATGCTAACAACGTACCCATTGGTGACACATAATTAGGTGCTAATGCAGTACACTCATGTTGCAGCGCCTCTCCGATGGGACTCCTCCATGAGCTGAAATAGATTGAAAAACTAGAACTCTTAAACATCTATAAAGAAAGTCTATGATGCCGGAAAAGAAGATGGTGGGTTTTCTGATGGAAGACCCTCCGATGTTTAAGTCAGTGACAGTAGAGAAGAAGAATAGTGGAAGAAGTTGGTGGGAATAGATGATTTCATGTTCAAAGAGAGTCTAGAGAGTGCCCCTTCCCTTCTCTTCTACCTTTTTATCGAGGAAGGCCTACCATGTCGTTAGCTGCCAGAGTAGTGGAGCGTCAGTAGGTAGTTACAGCATCGATTTTTCGCAAGTGGGAGAAATATTTACTGTTGTAACTGAATGCCAACTTAGCAAAATCCGTGCGCTAGGAGCCTCTCGCGGTTTCTGCATTGCAGAGCAACCTGTAGAGAAGTAGAGTGGAGATGAAATGAGATTGGTTGAAAGCCGATAAAGCTATCCTCATCAGTAGAATACCGATGATGCAGGTCTTGTCCGAGGTTGCCGATTGTGTTAGTATGATGTCGATGAAATCAATCTCGAGTGATCGATTACGAGCCGATCATGACGACATCGTCTATATACTATCCATATGTGATCAATGGCCACCCGAAGACATTGGCATTGAGCAACTGATCTGCTTTAGGCTATCTATATTATCAAGCTAGGTGTTCACCACATCAATAGAGGTCGGGCATATCATGAGGTTGATCAGCCTTCATTTAACAGCTCCGATCCAAAGATCATATTCGTGGAAGATCATAGTCCATTGACAACACGGCACCACTGAAGCATCGGTGTTTTAGAGTGGTGCAATATAAGATGATGATAGATTGGTATATATATTTTGCCAGACCATATACGAAACTTAGGACTGATTTATATTCCTTTTATTTCTATTTTTTGACAATGTTATTGTTAGGTAGCTCTACCATATTCTGATGCCTTCAACACCACCAACACTATCATCGTTATTGTCTCCAGCTTTTCTCTACCTTCACCATCTCCATTGCTATTTCCACTACTTTAATCACCAAATTACATATATTTTAAAATAATTAATTATATAAAATATATTTATATTTTAACATAGAAAAAATAAAATTTTGTAAAAAATGAGTAATTCTTTGTGTACCGCGTGCAGTATAGCAAAATTAATGTGAAGCATACCGTCCAATCACATTGGACCACGTAGCATAAGTAATAATAAAACAGTATTGCTCAGCTTTTTTTCATTAGATTTTTGATAACGAAAATATCATTTTCTTCTATGATGCCTTATATGACTTTCTATGAGTATATATAACATCATGAACTATATTTATGACTTCTTATAATATTTTGAATAATATTTATGATTTTCTATCTTTTTATATGATACTCTATGGTTATTATAATTTTCTGAGTATAGTATGACTTCCTGAATAATATATATGACTTTCTGAGATCTTATATAATTTTCTATGAATATATATCACTACTACAAAAAAAAGCTACGGCAGCGCATACTATGACAGCGATTTTAAAGAATCGCTACAATAGATTCGATCTATGATATCGATTATAAAGAACTGCTGTCATAGGTCGGAACTATTGCAGCGGTTCTTTAAAATAGCTGCCATATTTTTTTGATATTTTTACTCTAAATATTATATAATTTTAAAATTTAATATTCATCTTCATCGTTCATTATCTAAATAATTATCATTAGAGTATCGTTATAAAAGATTGCCTTGATCCGATGGCCCTAGCTTCATCAATCAGAAAAACTTAATTTCGACGATCATGAATAACGATGCGATGATCTGATAGATGAAGACCTTCGATCGATTCAAAAATCTACAATGATGATTTCGATAATATTTGTAGCATACTATCAAAGTTTTATTTCAATTGGATATCATTATCATGGTCAATTTAGTATGGGATGATTTTGATCGTTAAATAAAAAATAAGTGATCAAAAGGCCAAACGACATCCGATTATGAGATAATTTTTTTCATAAATGATCTTGACTATTACTTTAATCATTTTTATGATGGTAATTATAAAGTTTAACTCGTGGGTCTATGAATGATCCAAAACTATACGGCGTTTGATAACCATTCTTAAACTTCATTGGTAGTTATGCTCATGCTTTTATAATATCTACTTAATGTGAATATTTCATACAAAAATAATTAAAATTTTATGATCATCATCATATAAAATCATTAAAATTATAGTAAAAATTATTTAACTAAAAAATTATTTTATAATTGGACGCTGTTTAGCCCTTTGATCGCTTGTTTTTAATTTAACGGTCGAAATAATTTTATACTAAAATGACCATGATAACGATATCTAATTGAAGTGAAACTTTGATAGTATGCTATAAATATTATCAAGATCATCATTGCAGATTTTTGGATCGATCAGAGATCTTCATCTATCAGATCATCACATCATCGTTCGTGGTCGTCGAAATCAAATTTTTCTGATTGATGAATCTAGGGCCATCGGATTGAGACGATCTTTTGTGATGACACTCTAATGATAATTATTTAGATAATGAATGATAAAAATGAATATTAAATTTTAAAATTATATAATATTTAGAGCATAAATTAATTTTTAATCTATGGCAGTAGTTACTTAAACTGCTGCCATAGGTCTATGGCAACGATTTTCAAACCACTGCCGTAGACCTATGGCAGTAGTTCAGAAATCGCTGTCATAGATTCGATTAAAATTTATTCTAAATTAATTTTCTCTCATGCGCTTTTTCTCTATCTCTCTCTCATTTCCTGCTCTCTGCTGCTGGTGAGACCCCACCCCTCTCCTTCCCCAGTCGGCCGGCCCTCCATCCCCCCAGCTACCCTTGCCTCTCAGTGCCCCCTCCTCCCGTTCGCCCCCCATCTTGGACCACCCTCTGCTCTCGGCCCCTTCCCCCCCCTCTTTGGTCGTTCCCCCAACCCCCGCCACCCCCCACCTCCTGGGCCACCCCTCCCCTCACCCGCACCCCCCTCCCCGACCCCACCACCCCCACCTCCCAGGTTGCCCCTCACCTCACCGCGCACCCCTGCCCCCCATCCCTGGCTCCCTGACTCTCGGTGCCCCCCGCTCCTCCTCGCTTAACCCTCTAACCCCCACCACTCCCAACCCCCGGGCCACCCCCTCCCTCGACCTCCTCATCACGGTGCCCCCGCCACCTCTCCCTCTCTCTCCCTCTTTCTCTTTCTCTTTCTCTCTTCTTCTCTTTCTATCTTACTATCTTGCTTTTGTTTCGTAGGTTACCTTTTAGCGCCGTTGGTCTTCCTCTAGCATCATCGTCGATGACCCTCGGAGTTTTCGATACGACCCCCTCTCCATAACCGTAGGTATAATTTTTTTTAATTTCATAGTATTATTTATTAATCACTTATAATATTTATAATAATTTTTAGATTATTTATAATAAATATTATAAATATTTATTATAAATATTATAAATATTTATTATAAATATTATAATTATCTGCATGTTGTGGGTTCTGAGCCATGTCACGGTGGTAGTCTTGGGCCATGCCATGTCAGCGATCGTGGATAGTCCTTGGGCCATGTCGGTCGATTAGAAAATCATTGTCAGCAGATTCTGGACCGTGTCGACGGTCGTGAGCTGCATCGATCGCTAAGAGAATCCTTACCGCCATTGATGGGTTTTGGGCTATGCCCTCGATCGTAGGCCGTGCCGATCGATGAGAAAAATCATTGCCAGCAAGTTCTGACCGTCGCGCTACATGCGTCTAAGAGATCTCACCCCACCGATGGTTTGCCATGTGCGATAGAAATTTGCGGTGGTTCTGCTGTTCGCATCGTGATATCTCGGCGCTAAGAGATCCTCCCTCCACCGTGATTTGGCTTTGAAGTAGTGTTAGATATATGTGCCCTAGAAGCCAAAATTGGCTGACACTTGTAATACACTTCTAGGGGCAAAATTATAATTTTGACTAAAATCAATAAAATGGGTTATTTTCTATCACATATGTATTTTAGTGTCTGTGATACATCCTTTGAGTTAATGGTAATGATAATTCATATTTTCAAGAGTTGAAAATTTAAGACATGAATAATCATTATTAACTCATAAAATGCTCCCGACCATAGGATCATCACGAGGATGGTGATTGATCCGAAAGGTTGGTGTACAATCACTTCTCTTTAATAGATGAGTCTTGAGTCTACGGTGTGGAGACACCGAAGCAAGAGTGCAGGTACTCGTTAAAGAACGAGGGCACTGAGCGTGACCACCTCGAGTAGTCATTAGGAGTCTACCTTCTCGTCAATGACTGACTCGATGCTGCAGTAGTGTGTCTGGTTCTTTGACCTGAGATGCATCGGCAGTTCACCTTGAGGGTGTTATAGTTTGACTACACCATTACTCGGTCTCCTAGCCATATGGAACCCTGAGGTGTATGTTGGCTATAGCATGTTCATTGTAGGAACTGGATTGCATCAAGATGGGAATCTATCTACCTCGGTGGTAGAGGAGCAGCCCTATGATGATCATGAGAATCAAGTCCAGAAATCCCATGGCCATGGTAGAGTGAAATAATAGAAAGAGTTTCTATTTAGATTTTCACATTGGACTCGAATCGAATGATTACATCATATGACAGAGACTAGGGTTTGACGAGTTCACCTTAACCCTAATCTGATCGGGGCTCAAGATAGAAGAACTTAATCACACAGGTAGCTGCACCAAGAGGTTCGCATTCAGCTCTGATGGGTTGCCACCATATACTGCTAGGTGTCACTGGTGGATTTTGGGAGCAATTAGAATGATTTAGATGATCGATCATTCTAGCTGTTCGAATCAGAAGAGTTCTGATCCATCGAAAGGAGTTTCGATGATGTCGATGATAGAGATCATGACATATCCCATTACCATACAGAACTGAACCTAACTGGGTCACACAAACAAGGGTTTGAATCTGGTGATCATCAATTGAACTGATCTAGTTCAATTGATCTGAATGAGATTCAATTAGGTTCAAGGAAAATCGTGCTAGCACTCGATTGAACCTAACGTTCTTCTTTTACTATCATAAATAAGTTGTCCTGACTGAGCCAAAGGAGTTTGTGCTCAATCAGAGGCCTTCATATGGTCTGACTGGAGGTTGTCCAAGTCAGAAAAGGTTGTCTTATTTTGTAAGACATTACCTGCCATTTTTGGTCACCTGCCATTTCTTGTTCTTTGACTTTGGTCAAAAGTCTACCTTTGACTGGTCAAATGTTGACCATTGACACTTTGACTTTTGACCACATGTGTCATGCACCCTATTGGAGAGCTGGTGGGGGCCTGTCCCCTGCCAGAACCTGGCAAGGAGGAAGGGCGCACGCCAAGGCCCTTGGCGTGTGCCCAAGTAGGAGGCGCCTAGGAGTCCCTTGTTGGACAAGGACTCCATCTCCTTTTTGGATTCCAATTAGAGTTCTCCTAAGAACCAACTTTGACTGGTCTTAGGCACCCTCTAAGGAGGAATCCAGGGGACTCTATTCCCACCAATCAGATTTAGATCTGATTTCACAAAGGGTTGTGATTGGTTGGGAAGAAGAGGAGTTGGATCACAAGCTTAGTCTATAAATAAGACCCTGCGCCCAACTCAAATAAAGTTTGAATAAACAATTCCCACGCCCCAAGGCTGCCTCTCCTCTCCTTCCTCCATGCCAAACCCACCTTCTCCCTCTCCTCTCCACGTCCAAAAGAGTTTTGGACCTTGGTTGGTGCGATCCAGATCAAGAGAAAGGCGATCTGAAAGCTAAGAAGGCTGCGCTGCTGCAAAGGACGACTGCTGATCTTCAAAAGAAGTTTTGAAGATCCTCCAGATCAGATCCAGATCTAATTTTTGGAGACGTGATAGAGAAGAAGAGGATCTTAGATCCTCTGATGGATATCGTAGAGGCAGGCACTTGATGGCTAGATCCATCTAAATGATTTCTTCATCGCTTATTCTATCCTTTCCTTTCTGTCCTGCCTGTGAGACCCCCCTTCCTCCCAGCGTCCGCCCTCCTTCCCCCAGCTGCCCTCGCCTTCAGTGCCCCCCTCCTCCCCGTTCGCCCCCCCATCCCTGACCACCCTCTGCTCTCGGCCCCTTCCCACCCCTCTTTGGTCGATCCCCCAACCCCCACCACCCCCACCTCCTGGGCCACCCCTCCTCGTCACCGCGCACCCCCCTCCCCCGACCCCACCACCCCCACCTCCCAGGTTGCCCCTCGCCATCATCGCGCACCCCCTGCCCCCCATCCCTGGCCCCCTGACTCTCGGTGCCCCCCGCCCCTCCTCGCTTAACCCTCTAACCCCCACCACTCCCACCCCCCGGGCCTCCCCCTCCCCCGACCTCCTCATCACGGTGCCCCCACGCCACCTCTCCTCTCTCTCCCCTCTTTCTCTTCTCTCTCTTCTCTTTCTATCTTTCTATCTTGCTTTTATTTTGAGGTTACCTTTAGCGCCGTCGTCTTCCTCTAGCACCATCACCGCCGACCCTCAGAGTTTTCGATACGATTTCCTCTCCATAACCGTAGGTATAATTTTTTTTAATTTTATAGTATTATTTATTAATCACTTATAATATTTATAATAATTTTTAAATTATTTATAATAAATATTATAATTATCTGCATGTCGTGGGTTCTGAGCCATGTCGCGGTGCTAGCCTTAGGCCGTGCCATGTCAGTGACCGTGGACAGCCCTTAGGCCATGTCGGTCGATTAGAAAATCATTATCAGCAGGTTCTGGACCGTGTTGACGGTCATAAGTTGCATCGATCGCTAAGAGAATCCTTACCCCCATCGATGGGTTCTGGGCTATGCCTTTGGTCGTAGGTCATGCCGATCGATGAGAAAATCATTGCCAGCAGGTTCTGGACCGTGTCAACGGCTGTGAGCTATGTCGATCGTTAAGAGAATCCTCACCCCCACCGGTGGATTCCGGGCCATGCCCGCGGTCGTAGGCCATGCTGGCCAATAAGAAAATTATTGCCGATGGATTCTGGGCTGTGTCGACGGTCGTGAGCTATGCCGACCGCTAAGAGAATTCTCACCTCCACCGATGGATTTTAGGCTATGCCTGCGATCGTAGGCCGTGTCGGTCGATAAGAAAATCATTGCCAGTGGATTCTGAACTGTATCGATGGTCGTGAGCTATGCCAGCCCCTAAGAGAACCCTCACCCCCATCGTGGGATTCGAGCCATACCCATGGCCGTAGGTAATGCCGGCCGCTAATAGAAAGTGAAATTATTTGTTGCTCATCCATAATTATTTATGGATGTAATTCATGTTATAAAATTTATTGCATAATATTTTTTAGATGTTTATATCTTGTTGCTTTTGTTTATTGTATTATATAATGATAGATCCATAAATTAATTAGTGTATATAATCTTTGGCATTCGTACATTTATATGTAATTGTATGGATGAGAGAATTATGTACAATGATCAATTGATTATCTAATTTGGATAGTTTAAAAATTATAAATAATTCTATATATAATTACAATAATCAAACGGTATGTTAAAATTTTGAATAAAATTTTGGATAATATTTTTTTTTGTTCTCCCTACACGAAAAAATTAAGAAAAATACTGTTAAAATTTTATTCGATTTTTGTTGCATATCGTTTGATTACTGTAATGAACATATAGAATTAATGCAATTTTTGAATGGGATAGGACATATCTTTACCTATTAGTTGATGATAGGATGCATTTATTGTATATCTAAAAATGATATTTAATATGAGTTCCACACATAATATTTATTTCAATCCCTAGTTATGATGCATTTTTTATTTATAATGCATATTTATTTATAATGCCTTAGTATATAATTTAAGTTCTACACATGATTTAATTGTAGTATCATCATTTTTAAAATGGATAAGAGGTGGATGAAGTTTAGTAGGCTCTCATCAGAATATGAGGCTGAACTTCAAAATTTTTTTGATTTTGCTATAAAAAAATTTGGGGATCATGGATTGATCCAATATCCTTGTAAAAAGTATATGAGTGGGCCATGACTACCTCGTTAAGATATCAATGATCATCTCACTATTTATGACTTTAAAGTCAGTTATGAAATTTATTGGGACCAACATAGTGAGGGCAGGCTGCAAGGAGGCGATCAACATGATGGAGGAGTGAAATAAATGGTTCATGATATTTTTTTATTTATTGGCCATAATGACGGGGCATCTACATCCATGCCTGATCTTGTGGTTGATAGAATGATAAATAGTGAGGATATAGAGAAGGTCCACAAGTTGATGGAGGATGCTAATGTTTCGTTACATCCTGAATGTGAAAAGATGGCGAAGCTGGAGTTCTTAATTCAATTGTATCATGCGAAATGCTCCAATGGGTTTAGTAATAATGGAGTGAACTGCATACTAGAGCTTTTGAGGAACATTCTTCCAAACGATGCATAAATTTTGAAGAATAATTATGAGGCATCGAAGATTATTGAACAGTTAGGCTTTACTTATACCAAGATACATGCATGTTCTAATGATTGCATGCTCTATTAGAAGGAGAATATCAACCAAAATGAGTACACGAGGTGTAGTGTATCAAGATGAAAATAGAATAAAGATGGCACATCAACTCGTATATCTCAAAAATTGATATGGTACTTTTCTTTGATTCTGAGACTATAAAAGTTATTTATGTCGGCAAAGACATCGAAGAACATAAGATGGCATAAAGAAGACTGAATAAAAAATGATGCATTAAGGCATCCAGTCGATGGAGAGGCATGGTAGAAGTTTAATAAATTACATTCCGACTTCACACAAGAGATACGTAATGTGAGGTTGGGCTTGTCATGCGACGATTTCAATCCATTCAAGTATATGAATATCATCTATCTTGACTTCACACAAGAGATATGTAATGTGAGGTTGGGCTTGTCATACGATGATTTCAATCCATTCAAGCATATGAATACCGTTCATAGTGTATGGCTAGTATTTATTCATGTTACAACCTCCCAACATAGATGTGTATGAAAAATTCTTTGCTTTCATGATAGTGCTCATTCCTGGACCGATGGAGGTAGGTAATGACATTAATATTTATTTATAGTCTTTTATTGCCAACCTGAAATAGTTATGAAATATTCAAGATATTCCAACTTTTGATACTTTGCTGAATGAGTCATTCTTCATGCATGCAGTGCTTTTGTGGATAATAAATTACTTTCCAGTCTGTGCCCTAATATCGGGTTGGAGCACCAAAGGTAAGCTAGCATGCCCATTTTATGAAAAAATACTCGATCTAGAAGGTTGACACATCGAAGGAGCTTTAGCTATATGGGACATTGATATTTTTTTCGTCAAAACCATCCATATAGAAGAGATGCACGCTCCTTTGATGGCACTATTGAAGAAGGTGAGGTGCTTAACCGAATGTTTTGGAGTGGTGTACTGAGAGAGTTGAATGGTCTCAGTGTTGAATTTAAGAAAGATGATTCGATTGATGGTAAGAAGAGAAAGCATCGATCAAAGAAAGATGACATACACTTTAATTGGAGAAAAAAGAGCATCTTCTTTGACTTGCCATATTAGGAGATAAACTTATTGCGCCACTGCTTAGATATAATGCATATTGAAAAAAATATGTATGAGCTTTTATTGGTAATAATTTTGAATATCAAAGATAAGATCAAGAATGACTTAAATTTTATATGGTTTTACTCTCGTTAACATACAACGCCATCTCCGCACTGAAGAACCATATATACTTGCCTCCTAAGCTAGTCAAGTCTTCTACATTAGTGATCCCTTGGAGCCTCAGTGGGGTGTTGTTGTGAGGATGGTGCCTAGGCATATTTTTGATGATACCGAAGTTGATGACGATATTGGACCATGCATGCAAAGTGCTCCTCTAGGACAAAACTTACCTAGTACTATCAAGATTTCAGATACATTTGTTAGGAGCGATGATGATGTCCATATTATAGATGCCACTAGATGATGACTTCAATATTTTGGTATAAATATTAAAATCTATTAATTAATGCTATACTAATATTATTGTTCAACATGTTATATTGGTTAATATTCATTAACATTGTAGATCATGATGGCACCGAAATGCCATCTAGCTTTTATTCCTGCCTTTCGATGGGTTACGCGGAGCTCCACATTTGAGTCACAGTCGGAGCATACTCCAACCACCTCCGTATTGGCTGCCTATGGACCATCGACATCTACTCCACTACCGACATCTATTCCATCGGTATTTGAGCTTCCACCATAAGTCACATCTCCGACACATGCTCCGACACCGACATCTGAATGTACATTTTTATTATATTATTTATTTATTTTTATATAGTATTTATATACTTATATATTTTTATAACATATTTTTATTGTAGGTGCATCATCTAGTAGGATATTTTGCGGTCCCACATGCATGCCGTATGTGTGGAACCGTCAGCATTAGATGATGGTGCAGTATAATGCAAAGGAGATGCCAGAAGGAGAGACTGTACGAGAGATACATTCTTTTTTCAGAGTACTTGTGAGGCGGCCCGACATCATTTTGGTATTGCCCATAGATTGATAATTGATGGATGCTGGTGTCAGAGATCGGATATGGAAGAAGATATGGATAACTGTATCTTAATTATATTTATGCATTTGATATGTTTATACTTTGTTTGATTAGAATAATTTGGTAATTAAGTTTTGATAATTTTTGTGCAGAAGAGGTATGATTTTTTTGATCACGAGAGGGCTTGAGATGTCCGACTGAAGAAGATTAAGAAGTTATACCTAGGCTATAAGATCAAGCTCCATAGAGGATGGCTCGAGCATCGATGAGATACTCTAGAGGAGCTTGTTTTTTAGATATAGGATAGTCCCCTGAGTCAGTGGGAGGGGATGATTAGATATTGGAGGAGCCAGGAGTTCAAGATAAAATTTTTAACTTTTAAACTTTTAATATACTTAAAATTATATTTAAATATTATTTAAATATTTATTATTTATTTGAATATTTGTTAGGCTATCTTTCGTTAGAATCGAGAGAATTGGACAGTCCAGGAGTATATGCACACTCTAGGCCATGAGTCTATAGCCAGTCATTTGCATAGAGAGATAATAAATTTTGAATCTTTATTTAAAAATTAAATTAATATTTTTTTATATATTTTTAATAAACTGATTCTTTATTATAGCTGACAAAAGAGGAGATGATGCCCAGCCGTAGCGAGATCTTTCGATGCAGCCATACAGACATGAAGGATAGGCCAATGAATGCCATGATCGGAGAAATTTTTGTAAGTAATAAATATATTAGTATATATGATCAATATTATAGCATTTTTTATAAAATTTTATTTAAATTTATAATTATAGGAGTAGTTAGATGCGCTCGCGAGTGAAGGCCCGAACACCTCTGGCCCCCACGACTATCTATCTTAGATCTTGGGGCCTAAGCACTCTGGGAGGATTCGATGTAGCTCCGAACATACGCCGATAAGCTACTGATTTGAGACGAGCATCTCTTCACATGCTTCAAGTATCGTCAGTCGGGAGCAGCTTGAGGAGACGTTGACGTAGGTAGATCAGGCTACGACACAGGCTGCTCATGCTGAGGAGCGTACATCTTATCTAGAGGGCATCCTGAGCATCATGCTGACGAGGCTCAGCTTATATTTTGGAGTAGATTTCACGGGCCTTGAGGACATGTTGGTCGACATTCCAGCTCTAGCTTCTACAGCTCCAGCCCCTCCAACTCTGGCCCCAGCTCCTCCTACTCATTCTCCATCTTTCGATGATAACGACGATGATGTAGATTTAAAAAATTTCTGATGTATTTTTTTAAAAAAATATTATAATAAATTTTATTTGATAATAAAATTAGAGCATTTCAGAAATATTCTTATATTTATAATATTTATTTATATTTTTTATTGTGTTATATATATCTTTTCATTTATCAGATAAAATATATAAAAAACTAAAAATTTTATATTTTTTATTATTTAAAAGCTACGACAGTGATTGCAATATCGCTACCGTAGAAGTGTCAAGCGAGGTCGTAAGTTACATGCCAACCGCTGCATTACACCTATGGCAGTGGTTTGAAAATCACTGCCATAGCTCAGGTCTATGGTAGCGGTTTGAAAATTGCTGCCATAGCTAGGTCTATGGCAACGATTCAAAAACCACTGTAATATCTCAAGCTTATGATAGCGGTTTGAAAATTGATGCTATATCTTAGGCCTATGATAGTGGTTCGAGGCCCTGTATGGTAGCAATTTTTATAACCGCTGTCATAGGCCTACGACGACGACGATAGTGGCAGCGGTTAGAGAACGGCTACCATAGACTATGGTAATGATTTTTTAGATTATGACAGTAGTTACGAACCACTACCGTAGCCCTATTCTATAGTAGTGTATGATATCCTAAACAATATATATGACTTTCTGTGGATATGTATGACATCCTGAACATTATATATGACTTTTTGTATCTTTATATGATATTCTGAATAATATATATGGCATCCTGAATAATATATATGACTTCTTATGAATATATATATGACATCCTAAACAATATATATGGATTTTTGATGTCTTATATAACTTCTTGTAAATATATATAGCATCTTGAATAATATATATGACTTTTTGTGAATACACATGATATCTTGAACATTATATATGACTTACTGTGAATATATATGACTTTTCAAATATTGTATATGGCTTTTTGAAGTACTTTCTGTAAATATATATGATATTTTGAAGAATATATATGACTTTCTATTATCTTATTATGACTTCTTATTTCACTTTATAGTATCAAGAAGTTATAATACCGTTCTTTCGTTATTCTGTGGAGGGAAGTCATTTTCGTCAGTAAAAATCTGATGAAAAGAAAAGCTGAGCAATATTAAATGATATTTCATTATTATTTATTCTATATGGTCCAATATGATTGGACAGTGCACTCTATATTAATTTTACTACACCACATGCAATACACAAAATATTACTAAAAAAACTAATGTAATAGGGTTGGCATTTTCATTGGTACCTCTCATCTTGGCCTGGCCCAAGAATCAACCTTTCTAGTTTCTAAACGGGCCACAATAGGTTGAAGAAGATGGCATACATGTCCATTATGTAATAGCAGCAAAGTTGGTTAGAATCATAGAAGTGCATCTATCCAATGATTTATTTATTTATTTGGAGGGGAAGGGGTTGAGAGAGGCTACATTATCCATTAGATAATAAATGGGGTCGTGGAAGTGCATCTTTGAATTAAATGACCATCCAAGCAAAACTTGTGATTTTTTCTTTAAAAAAAAAACATGACTACTTATATATACACACACACACACACATGCAAATGGATGATCATACTATTAAAGTGTAAGTATTGTCCAAAAAGTCACAATATAAAATATCTTTTAGGGCTCGGGGGTAGATGTCATCTTGGCACCAGATCCAGTCTCCAGTATGCTCTGCAACAAAAAAAGCAATCTAGTTTGCAGCACTGTTAACCTTCCAGAAAACATGCTGAATAGTCATCGTGGTGGAGTGACGAAGAAACCTCTAGATGTCATGGAGAAGCAGGTGAACATCCATATGCTTTACCTCTTCTTGGATCCAACCGATGACTATGGTGGAATCATCCTTAATGATGATCCTTTGGGCTCTCAACCCTGCATTGTGTAGATGATGCCTGCCATAGCGACATGAAGCTCTGAACTAGGGATGGCCGGTTCAAATAGCGATGAACTCCCGCCGCTAACAGCCTAGCATCTAGACCTTAGATGACATGGCTTGAACCCCCTCTGCCATCTCTGACACTACCATCAAAGTTGATCTTGATAAATCTTGAGGAAGGGGGCTTCTAGGAAATGAACAAAACCCTCCAGGTCGCTGCAAGAGCTAAAGGAACCAGATCTAGGATTTCACGGATAAATCTTGAAACTTTTCAAGATCATGTAGCGGAAGACTTAAATAAATTAAATATTTATTTAAATAAATATAAAAATATTCTAGATCTAAAATTTATTACATGATCAAGGCATGATATTAAATTAAAAATTAAAAATATAAAGAAAAGATTAACATGTCGATCTCATCAACATGCTACAATACTACATCTAATGTAGCTATATAATAACAGATTAGATCTAATACTTGAGCAATTTAGATGTTCTAACTTGCTGATCCGAACTTGAGGATGAAGTCATGAGCCGCACACTCATCCAATCTCTAGGAGTCATTCACATAAGCCCACGAATATGATTTGAGATCCTAATGCAGAAAATTAGTACAGTATGCTAATACTGTGCTGATCTCTCTTCGACGGTCGATTCGATGCTTTCTTCTTCAAGACTTGGACTCTCCAAAATATAAAAAGAAAGAGGAGAGATTTTAGATCTGAGACTCTCTGAAAAAAAAATCTCAAAATGAGGAGGAGAAAAGAAAATCAAAGTAGCTCTAGAAGAAGATCCTTTTCTTCTCTTTTCTCTCGCCTAGATACTTAGTTTGATGTCTATAGAACCCCAATGCCCAAGGCCCTCTCCCTCTAAATTTTGCACACCCTAAAACTCTCATAAAGATCTATGTTCCATAAAAAGATTTCACCAAAATTCATCCTAAATTTATAGAAAAAAAGAGTCTTTGTCTAGGTCAAAAATTAGACAAGGAAGGACTAGTTTTGGCAAGAGGTTGGGGCGCCCCTCCTCTGATTTTTTTGATGAATCTAGCAAGAATACATCACAAAATTTCTTCTTTCTCATGTGGAATAAAGGAGAAAAATAGGAGAGGGGCGGCATACTTAGAAGGAGGTGTTTTGGTTTATAAGGATTTTATCTCATAGAATCCTAATTCAAAACTAACTTCTCCTTTTGACTTGGTCAATCACCAAATTACCATATAAGTAATAGAGGAAGAGAAGGGGCATGCGTGAAGACTAGAGAGAGACTCTCTATCACATAAAAAATAGAGAGAGTGGGCATGGGATATAGGTGGCGCAAAGATAGGGAGTCTTAGTCACATTAGGACTCCTATTTTGACTTAGTCAAAAATTAATTTCTCAAGCCAAATTAAATCAAAAGTAAACCAACCCAATTAAATTAGGCCCTAACCCAATTAAAAACTTAATTAAATTAGATTAAATTAAATTTAATTTAAATTTAATTTTTTAATCAAATTAAAAAATTAGATTGACCAGAGTCCTAGTTGAGCCAGGACTAGTTCTTTCCTACACTTGGCTTATCCAATAAGCCAATTAGATTTGATCCAATTAAGTTCAAACTAAATCTAATTAAATTATATTTAATTAAACTTAATCTCAATCCTCTAGTTTAATGAAATTAAGATAATTAGTAATCTAATTATTAATTGATCCTCTTGCAATGCTTGTACTAGGTTAAATATCAATCGTATTAATTGTTTAATCCTAAAATAATTCTCAATCGTTGATCAACCATCTGATCAGATCACGAGCTCTAATGTATGTGACTTTATAGGTCCGAACCTAAGCTAGTAGCATAAGAATAAATTTTTATATCAATCAAAATAACCATCTAGCAATGGTACCCAACGACTGGATAGGTCGAATGTGTAGAACAACATTCTTAAAATCCATACGAATATAGTCTTCATATAATTCATCCCCTTGACCAAAATACTCATAGGATATCTTAAAGTTCAACTGTCAATTCCGATCAAGTCGTCCACATTGTATTTTAAAATGTCAAATCCATCTGATGGATTATCCTGGCCAAGATTTTGCTATATTGAAATACAGTGATACATTCTTCTCCAACTCTTAGAGTGGTCAATTCCATCTTGATCATACTCTGACTTTGCAAGTACTTGAATGTGCCCAGAAGCCTTTCGTTATTGAATTAAAAATTTAGTTAGTCTGATACCAAAGCATAGTGAATTGCTTGCAAGTTACTGAGGTGATCTCAGGTCTAAGAGATACCTATACCTATATTTCATCAAAGACATTCTCGACAGTAGAATGCTCTGAAGTTGGTCATGTTCAATGACGACGTACTCATACATCTCATCTGTATGTCATACCAATATCTCCACACTCCTTGGTTAAAAGAACAATCAATCTATATGGCATACAGCGATCTATGCTCGATAGATGCTGTCGTCCTAATTAACAGCCTATCATTTGGTCATGAATAAGTTTAAAGATTAATCGATAAATCCTCTCTTTATCGAAGCTAAATAGTCCTAAGAACTTCATCACAATAATGAAGTTCATTAGAAGATGAATACTTTATAATAAAAAATATCAAAAATATATTTTATTTATTAATGAATCAATTATAGATACAATGTAGCTCAACCATCAATAGACTGATGATTAACTTTGGGACACATTTTTCAATAACATTCACTTATCCTAAAGCCACTCAGCATAGTATCTAATACCCATCTTCGACTTATGGTTGTCAAACTTTTTTATCGCTAGGACTTTAGTGAAGAGATCGATCAGATTCTCCTTTTCATTGATCTTCTAAAGGTCGACGTCACCTCTATCCATAATTTTTTGGATGAGGTGGAAGCGACGTAGAATATGCTTTATTTGCTGGTGTACCTTTGATTCTTTTGCCTGAGTAATGGCACTAATGTTGTCACAGTAGAGCAAGATCGAACCATCAAGGGAGGGTGCTACTTCAAGTTCGGTGATAAACTTTCTCAGCCATACAGCTTTCTTTATGGTATCTATTGCTGCGATGTACTCTGCTTCGCAAATAGAGTCTGCCACAGTATGCTGCTTAGAACTCTTTCAGTAGATAGCTCCACCATTTAGAGTAAAGATATATTCCGACAGACTTCTACTGTCATCATGGTAAGATTGAAAGTTGGAGTCTGTAAATCCTATAAGTTTTAGATCTTACTCGTCATAAACTAACCATTGGTCCTTAGTATTTCTCAAATACTTAAGGATGATTTAACCACTTTTTAATAATTTTCTCCAAGATCAGACTGGTATCTACTCACTATTTCTAATGAGTATGCCACATCTGATCTTATACATATCATGGTGTATATGATAGATCCCACTGTCAAAGTATATGGGACTCTACTCATACGCTCTCTTTCCTTAGAAGTTGTTGGACAATCCTTCTTAGAGAGAGAAATTTCATGGCCTATCGAAAGATAGTTTTTTTTGAATTTTTTCATGCTGAACCTCTTCAGCACAGTATCTATGTACATGGATTGGAATAATTCAAGCATCCTTTTAGATCTATCTCTATAGATTTCATTCCTAGGATGTAGGATGCTGCACCCAAGTCCTTCATGAAGAACTGTGATGATAATTAAACTTTTATTTCCTATAGTATGGAGATGTCATTTTCGATTAAGAGATTATCATCCACGTACAAGACAAGAAATACTACTGCTGGACCATTTACCTATTTATAAATATAGGATTTTTTTCTATTTTTAATAAAACCATACATTTTGATTATTTTATCAAAATGCATGTTCTAACTCCGAGATGCCTGCTTCAGTTTATAAATGAATCTCTGAAGCCTGCACATCTTGGACTTATCTATGGATATCAACCTCTCAAGTTGTATCATATACACCTCTTCAGTCAACTCTTTATTCAGAAAAGCTATCTTCATATCTATCTGTCAGATCTCATAGTCTAAATGAGCAGCAATTGCAAGCATAATTTGAATAAATTTGAGCATTGCCATAGAAAAAAATATCTCGTCATAGTCAATACCATAACGTTTACGATACCTCTTGGCAACTAGATGGGCTTTATAGGTCTCCATCTTTTCTTTTACGTTCTTTTTTCTTTTGAAGACCCATTTACATCCAATGGGTTTAACTCCTTTGGATCGGTCAACTAATGTCCATACATCATTGATCTTCATGAACTTTATTTTGGATTTCATGACCTCAAGCCATTTCTCAAAATTAGTTCTCTGCATAGCATCCATATAGGTGATCGGATCCTCATCATTTTCATCAAATTTGATGGGATCATCATCTTGGATCAAGAAATCATAGTATTTATCTAGATAATGCGGTACTCTATCGGATCATCTTAATGGTGTAGGTACATTAGGCTTCAGATCTAATCTAATCAAATTTGACTCAGGTTCAACTACAGATGTCAGTTTTTCTACCTGTTGAACTTTATCAAGTTCAACCTTAGAGGCAATAGTTTCTTCACCAAGAAACTTCTTTTCTAAAAAGATTATCTTAAGACTGACAAACATCTTTTATTCTTCAGCATGGTAGAAATAGTAATCCTTACTTTTTTTGGGATATCCTATAAATACACACTTATTAGACCGGGATCCAAACTTATCTGTATGCAAATATTTGATATAGGCCGAACAACCCTAAATCCACAGATTAGAGAGTATAGGCCTACACCCAGTCCATACCTCATATGGAGTCTTTGCGATAGATTTATTTGGTACATTGTTCAATATACAACATGCAGTCTCAAGAGCATAATCCCAAAATGAAACAGGCAGACTAGCAAACCCCATTATGGATCGAACCATGTCCAACAAGGTTCAATTTCTTCTTTTTGATACACCATTATGCTGTGGTATGCCAGGAGAAGTCTACTATGAGAGAATTTCATTCTCTTCTAGATATGTCAAGAACTCACTAGATAGATATTCATCTTCTTGATCTGATCGAAGAGTTTTAATACTCTTTTTAGTTTCTTTTTCTACTTCACTTTAGAATCTTTTGAATATTTCAAATGAATCTGACTTATATTTCATCAGATAAATATATCCATACTTGGATAGATCATCTGTGAAAGTGATAAAGTAGAAATAACCACCTCTGGCACCTGTGCTCATTGGTCCACATATATTAGTATGTACTAGACCTAAGAGCTCAGTAGCTCTCTCATCTTTTTCAGTAAAAGATGACTTGATCATTTTACCAAGAAGATAAGATTCATAGGTTGGAAGTGATCATAATCACTGACTTCGAGAATTTTCTCTTGAGTCAATCTGTTTATCCTATTCTTGTTTATATGACGTAGTCTATAGTGCCATAGATAGATATCAGAGGTATTATCTAATCTAGGATATTTTCTAAAGATATACATTACACTCATAGACTGTGATAAAATATAAATATTATTTTTTATTATTTTTATATTATTATAATATTATTCATAATAATATCATAATAATCTTTTTTTATAGATAAATGATAACCATCTTTGGCCAAAAGGCCAATAGAAATTATATTCATTAGAAAGGAAGGATAATAATGATATTCATTTAAAGAAACGATATTGGTATTGAGAATAAGTTGAACTATTCTCATAGCTAGAATTGAAACAGACCTTCTATCTTCAACATTCAGGAATCGCTCATTATTTTCAAATCTTCTACTAATTTGAAGTTCTTGCAATATATTGTAAATATAGATTGGACTTCCGGTATCCAATACCCAAGTAGAAATATTACAAACAAAAAAATTACAAGATGTTATCATATAACATCGTTGATTAGCAACTACTTGCTCATCTCTCTTATTCAGCCTGTTGGGGTCATCAAGATACTAAGGGCAGTTCCTCTTCTAATGCCCCTGCTTTTTATAATGGAAGCACTCTACTTGATCCAGATTATTTTTGGATCTTATGTTTAAATTGGATATAGAGGCCCCAGCACGAATCACTTCATGCTGCTGAATAATATTCAACTTTCGATATTTATTATCAAAGTTGAGTCCCATAAGTTAATCACTGTCTAACAGTGAATAGAGCAACTGTGGTTTAGGTTTAACTGCATAAAGAAGAACTAAAAATCTAATTAGTAATTAATTCATTAAATCTAAATATTTGGATTTTAATCAAAAAATTCTTTCACTATTTTATTCGAACTGGTAGCCTCTACCTCTAATTCGAGGAATTATCCTAATTCCTTAGTGGATACTAGAATCCACATAGACTGCACACAAGCCCAACTATGGTTGGTCAACCCATGTACATCTAAGGATAGATTCATAATCAATTATTTTTTTAAATAATTTTTAGTAATTTAATTTTGCTTCAGATATCTTTTCAGTAGGTTAGGATCTCTACTAAAAGTTTTGGTTAGGTCCAACCATTAACATGATCATATTTAGTCCATCTAACTAATGAATGATTAAGTCCAACTATGGTTGGTCAATCTAACCATCATTTAGAGAGATGCATCTAAGAAATCATATTATGAATGATAATTTTATTAGCGGATAAGCACCAGGCCTATGGGCTTTCAATGATTATCCAACTAATGGATCCATTATCATCTACTTAATAGGAGGCTATGATCTAGTTATCACCATAATTATTTTATTTTAGAAATCTAATAATTTTAGAGAATTTAATTTAAAGATAAGAAAAGATTAGATGAACCAGCTTGTCATGATTCTTCCACTGACTTCATCAAGTCAGCTTAAGGAAGATCATTAATAAGCTAGTCAAGGAGTACCTAAATCAATCATACTAATTTACCTAGCTGATATGGGTCAGCTCAAATAGTCAAGTGATCCAATCAAAATATAATTCTACTAAGAAGCCAGATAAGTTTGATCAGTAGGAGGGTCTGTCAAAGCTTGCTTTAGATACCATAAAAAATAGCAAGATAAGCGGGCTACCAATTAAAGACCATCGGTCTGGTTTACCTTAGATACCAACTGATTTAATTAGTTTCAATTAGATCAACCTAATAGTTCATGCTAGATCACGTAGCCAAGAATCAAGTCCATCTTGGGTCTCATTAAAGACACGAACTTGACCAACTACAACTATTGTAATTGATCTAGAGAATCCTTGATCTAATCTAAGATAAAAATTGATTATATTTAGTCAATTCTCTAAGTAAGTCAATTCTTTAATCTAATCCTAAGTCTAATCCAATTAATGGACCTAATCTCCATTAATCCATTTAACCCAATGTGTTATGATTCGTATCTTAGGATCTTCAATTTATAATCCTAGATCCTAATCAAACAACTTTTTAATTCTTAATTAAGTTTTGGATTGAGGATTGGGGTTCAACTTTTTGAAAATAATTTTTATATTTATAAAATAATTTTATAACATGGTTCTATCAACTAAGTTGCATGTTTGATTCATAATCAAAATATAAGTAACATAAATATGAATCTATTTTTGATCTAATCTAAACAGGTTTATGTAATTGAAATAGTTTCAACACCAATCAATCATAAATCTTTCTAGATCAAATCTAACATATTTATGATGATTAAAATTAAATTAAAATATTTTTAATCAGATCATAAAATTTCTTGGATCAAATTTAAAATTTTATGATCAATATTTTAAATCAGTATATATTAGGATAATATTTTTACTATAAGAGATAAACCTTACAACATGATAATCTTATAGCAGTCCATGTAATCTAAAAACTTTATTTTTAAATTTAAAATTATTTTAAATTTATTAAATCATAAATAAAATTAGATTAAATCTAATAAATTTATGATTAAGAGTAGATCATCACGAATTAGGATAATCTTTTCACTGTAAGAGATAAATCTTACAGTAGGACAACCTTATGATAGTTCGTAAGATCTAAATTTTTAATTTTAAATTTAATAATTAAATTATAAATTAAATTAAATTTAATAAATAATCTAAATATGCTCAAGAAAATTATGTAATAAGAATCTAGACTCTGATACCACTTGAAGGCCGGATCTTATAGATGGATCTTGAAACTTTTTCAAGATCATGCAGCGAAAGACTTAAATAAATTAAATATTTATTTAAATAAATATAAAAATATCTTAAATCTAAGATTTATTATATGATCGAGGTATGATATTAAATTAAAAATTAAAAATATAAAAAAAAAAATTAACATGTTGATCTCATCAATATGCTACAATACTACATCTAATGTAGCTATAGAATAATAGATTAGATCTGATACCTGAGCAAGTTAGACGTTCTAACTTACTAATCCAGACTTGAGGATGAAGTCATGAGTCGTACATGCATTTGACGTCTAGGAGTCATCTACACAAGTCCATGAATACGATCTGAGATCCTGATGCAGGAAATCAGCACAGTATGCTAGTACTGTGCTGATCTCTCTTCGACGATCGATTCGATACTTTTTTCTTCAAGATTTGAACTCTCCAAAATATCAGAAGAAAGAGGAGAGATTTCAGATTTAAGACTCTCTCAAAAAAAAAATCTTAAAAGGAGGAGAAGAGAAAATTAAAATAGTCCTAGAAGAAGACCCCCTTGTTCTTCTCTTTTTTCTCGCCTAGAAGCCTAGTTTGGTGTCTATAAAATTCTAATTCCCAAGGATTCTCTTCCTCTAATTTTTTCACACCCCAAAACTCTCCTAAATATCTATATTTTATGAAAAAATCAGATCAAAATTCATCATAAATTTATAGAAAAAGAAGACTCCTTGTCTAGGTCAAAAACTAGACAAAGAAGGACTAGTTTTGGCAAGAGGAGTTGGGCGCCCCTCCTCTGATTTTTTTGGTGAATCCAGCAAGAATACATGCACAAAATTACTTTTGTCTCACATGAAATAAGGGAGAAAAATAGGAGAGGGGTGGCACACTAAGAAGGAGGTGTTTTGGTTTATAAGGATTCTATCTCATAGAATTTAAATCAAAACTAACTTCTCCTTTTGACTTGGTCAACCACCAAATTACCATATAAGTAATAGAGGGAGAGAAGGGGCGTGCGTGAAGACTAGAGAGACTCTCTGTTGTACAAAAAATAGAGAGAGTGGGCATGGGGCATGGGATACAGGTGGCACAAGGATAGGGAGTCCTAGTCACACTAAGACTCCTATTTTCACTTGATCAAAAATTAATTTCTCAAACTAATTAAATCAAAAATAAATCAATCCAATTAAATTAGATTCTAATCTAATTAAAAACTTAATTAAATTAAATTAAATTAAATTTTAATTTAATTTTTTTAATTAAATTAGAAAATTAGATTGATCGAAGTCCTAGTTGAACTAGGATTAGTTCTTTCCTACACTTGGCTTATCCAATAAGCCAATTGAACTTAATCCAATCAAGTCCAAACTAAATATAATTAAATTATATTTAATTAAACTTAATTTTAGTCCTCTAACTTAATCAAATTAAGTCAATTAGCAATCTAATTGCTAATCGATCCTTCTACAATGCTTACACTAGGTTAAACATCAATCATATTGATTATTTAATCCTAGAATGATTCTTAATCGTTGATCAACCATCCGATCAGATCATAAGCTTTAATGTGTATGACCTCATAGGTTCGAACATAAGTTGATAGCATAAAAATAGATTTCTATACCAATCAAAGTTCATCTAGCAATGGTATCCGACGGTCGGATAGATAGAATGTGTAGAACAACATCCTTAGAACTAATGCGGATATAGTTTTCATATAATTCCTCTCCTTGACCAAAATACTCGTAGGATACCTCAAACTTCAACTATCAACTCTGATCAGATTGTCCGTATTGTATTTTAAAATATCAAATCTATTTGATGGATTATCCTGGCCAATATTTTGCTATATTGAAATACGGTGATACATTCTTCTCTAACTTTTGGAGTGGTCAATTCCATCTTGATCACATTCTGACTTTGCAAGTACTTGACTATGCCCAGAAGTTTTTCGTTACTGAATTAAAAATTCAGTTAGTCCGATATCAAAGTATAGTGAGTTGCTTGCAAGTCACTGAGGTGATCTCAGATCTAAGAGACACTTATACCTATATCCCATCAGAGATATTCTCGATAGCAGAATGCTCTAAAGTTGGTCACGTTCAATAATGATGTATCCATACGTCTCATCTATATGCCATATCAGTATCTCCATACTTCTTAGTTAAGAGGACAACCAACCTATATGGCATACAGCGATCTATGCTCGATAGACGCTGTTGTCCTAATTAACAGCCTATCATTTGGTCATGAATAAATTTAAGAATTAATCGATAAATTCTCTCTTTATCAAAGTTAAATAGTTCTAAAGACTTCATCATAATAATGAAGTTCATTAGAAGATGAATACTTTATGATGAAAAATATCAAAAATATATTTTATTTATTAATAAATTAATTATAGATATAATATAGCTTAACCATCAATAGGTTGATGATTGGCTTTGAAATATATTTTCCAACAAGAGAAACCAGGAAGTTTCATAAACTCGAGGCAATAATATCCAGTATTAAAGTGGCTGTACTCTAAAGCTAAACAATATGCTATCTTAAGCACTAACCACGTGGGCACAATCTCAACATCGAACACAAGGATATTCTTAGATAGCCAAATCTAATAGGCGACATAGGCCAATATACTGGCCCTAGGCAAACCCTCGATCATGCTCCGATGGATCACATCACTACAAGAAAATAGTGATTTTGCGATCAAATTTTTTGGTTAAAATTTATGACTAAAATTTTTTGTAACCAATTTTATGATAGATTATTAAAAAAATTAAAATAGCGACCAAAAAATATCAATTATAAAATTAAAATTTTATGATCAATTTTACTATCGAAAAGCAAAATATAAAAATAAATTTATAAAATACTAATTTTATAAATTTTGTGATCAATTTTATAATCTATTTTTCAATCATAAATTTTTACAACCAAAAAATCTATCATAAAATGTTTTAATTATTTTTAATTTAAATATATAATTGCAAATAATTCAAAAATTTTGTGATGATTTTTTGATCACAAGATTAATATTTTGTAACTAAAAAATCGATCATAAACTTATTTATAGATTAAAAAATAATTTAATAATTTTATGACCAATTTTTTGATCATAAATTTTTTTAATATTTTGAAATAAAAAAATTAATTTTAAATATATTTTGCAACCAAATATAATTTAATTTATTTTATTTTTAAATATGATATAATTTTAAAATTTAAAGTTCATCTTCATCATTCATTATCTAAATAATTATCGTTAGGGTATCATCATAAAAGACAGCATCGATCCGATAGCCCTAACTATGTCGATTAATAAAATTTAATTTTGATAGCAATGAATGATAGCATGATGATTTGATAGATAAAGATAACTGATGGATCTAAAAACTTACAATGATGATCTTGATGATATTTATAACACACTATCAAGATTTTAATTCAATCGAACATCATTATCATGATCAATTTAGTATGGAGTAATTTAGACCATTAAATAAAAAGTAAGTATTTAAAAGATTAAACGACATTCGATTATAAGCTAATTTTTTAGATAAAATGATCTTTGCTATTACTTTAATCGTATGTATAGTGACGATCATAAAATTTAAACCGCACATATAGAAACCATCCACGTTAAGTAGACTTACAAAAGCATAAGTATAATTACTTAAAAATTTTTAGAATGAGTATCAAGAGACATATAGTTTTAGATTGTTCATGTATGCATTATTTAAATTTTACGATCACCACCATATAAACGATCAAAGTAATAGCAAAGATCATTTATATAAAAAATCATCTTATAATCGAATATCATTTGGCTTTTTGATCATTTATTTTTTATTTAATGACCTAAATTATTTTATATTAAATTAATTATAATAATGATGTTCGATATAGTAAAATTTTAATAGTATGCTATAAATATCATCGAGATTATTCTTATAAATTTTTGAATTTATTAATGGTCTCTATTTATCAAATCATCATACGATCGTTCATGATCATCATAATCAAATTTTATTGATCAATATAGTTAGGACTATTGGATTTAGATGATTTTTTATGATGATACTCTAATGATAATTATTTAGATAATGAACAATAAAGATGGATTTTAAATTTAAAAATTATGTGATATTTAGATTATATATATATATATATTCAGTTGCAAAATATATTTGTGATTGATTTTTTAATTGCAAAATATTAAAAAAATTATGAGTTATAAAATTTTGTAACTAATTTATTAATATAACAAAATTAGAGATTAATTTTATAATTAATATATTAATTTAAAAAATTAAAAATAATTAGTGATTAATTTTATAATTAATTTATAAATATAATAAAATTAGTAATTGATTTTATGATCAATATGTTAATTAAAAAAATAAAAATAATTAGCCATCAATTTTGTAATCAATTTTATTAAAAAAAATTAAAAATAACTAGCAATTGATTTATTAATAAAAATTTTAAAAATAATTAGCAAAATAATTTTATGATTGATTTATTAATAAAATAAAATTAATGATTGATTTTATGATTGATATATTAATTAAAAGAATTAAAAATAATTAATGATCAATTTTATTAATAAAAAATTTAAAAATAATTAATGATCAATTTTGTAATTAATTTTATCAAAAAAATTCAAAAATAATTAGTAGCTGATTTTGTTATTAATTTTATTAAAAAATTAAAAATAATTAGCGAACAATTTTATGATCAATTTATTAAAAAAATTTAAAAATAACTAGCAATCAATTTATTGATAAAAAATTAAAAATAATTAGCAATTGATTTTGCAACTAATTTTATTAGAAAAATAAAAATAACTAGCAATTAATTTTATAATTGATTTTATTAAAATAATTAAAAATAATTAGTGATTAATTTATTAATAGAATAAAATTAGCAACCAATTTTACATCCAATGTATCAATTAAAAGAATTAAAAATAATTAATGATTAATTTTATGATTGATTTTATTAATAAAAAATTAAAAATAATTAGCAAGCAATTTTGTGATCGATTTTATTAAAAAATTTAAAAATATTTAGCTATCAATTTTATAGTTAATTTTATTAATAAGAAATTTAAAAATAAATAGCGATTAATTTTATGATTGATTTATTAATTTTTATTCTATAATTATTTTTGTGATTAATTTTTTGGTCTAAAATTTTTTTAATATTTCATAATAAAAAATCAAATATCAATTTAAATTTTATAAAAAATTAATTTATATCTTTATTTAAAAAAATTAATCATTATATCTAATTTATAATCTCCTTCTAACCCCAGTTGCCCCCAAACCCCTCTTTCCCTCCTTGGCCAATCCACGATGGCTCACCCTCTCCTCCTCAGCGACCGCCCGTGATGGCCTCCCCTCGCTGGCTCGCTCGTGAAGGTCTCCCATTCCTTTCCTGGCGATCGTCTGCGATAGCCTTTCCTTGCTGACCCGCCTGCGATGGCCCCTCCCCCCTCTAGCCTCCCCTCGTTAGCCTGCCCATGAGGCCCCTCTTCCCTCTTCTCCTTCTGTCGAACCTCTTCTCCTTCTTCTTACCACCACTTGCCATCGATCTCCATCGTTGGGGGACCGAGGTATGGTGCCAGAGGTGTAGAGCAGTGACCGGGGGGCGGTGTGGGTGATCGGAGGTAGCACGGAGGCTGAGGTGCAGGGGACCGGTGGGTGTGGGCGGCGGTGCAGGTGGGTGAGGGCCGCGATGAAGGCGGCTGCGGAAGGCGTGTGGAGAAGAAGGAATGAGAAAAAATAATAATCATAATAAATTTTAAAAATAATAAAAATAATAATAAATTATTAAAAAATATTAATAATTTATTATTATATAAAAAAATAAAATAAAAAATAAAATATATAAAAAATAAATATAATATAATAAAAAAATATAAAAATAAAATATATATAAAATAAAAATTAGAGATTGATTTTGCAATCAATTTTAAAAATTTAAATATTACAAAAAAATAAATTATGATTGATTTTATGATCAATTTTTTAATTAAAAAAATTTTAAAATAAATAGTGATCAATTTTTTCATTGATTTTATTAAAAAATATTTTAACAAAATTAGCGATTGATAAGTTAATTAAAAAATTAAAAATAATTAATGATTGATTTTATTAATAAAAAAAATTTAAAAATAAATAGCAATCGATTTTGAGATCGATTTTAGTAATATAACAAAATTAATGATCAATTTTATGATTGATATATTAATTAAAAAATTAAAAATAATTAGCGATTGATTTTGTTAATAAAAAATTTAAAAAAAATTAACAATTGATTTTATGATTGATTTGTTACTAAAAAATATTTTAATAAATTTAGAGAGAGATTAATTTTAGCGATCGATTTTATAATCGATTCAAAAAATAAAATATCATAAAATTTAAGTTATTTTTTTATTTTTCGATCGCTAAATCGATCATAAAATTTTACAACTAGGATTTTTGCAACCAATTTAAATCGATCGCAAAATAAATTAGCAACCGATTTTTGTTATTTTGTAATCAATTTTTCGATCGCTAAAATCTTGTTTTCTTGTAGCGCATCCAGAAAGGGAGGAAGCCAAGGGCCACTGATCACTTTCCATGGATGCACATCCACCATCCAAATAAAATTCGTCCTTGGACAGCGAAGGAGTGCATGCTCATCAACTCCTCTAGTCCATAGATTAGGCAGGTTGTCGGAACCTCTATACTTCTATCTCTTAGAAGTGTCTGAGTCGAGAGCCAGTCCTAAGCAACTTTTTAGAGGAAGAGTCTGACTCTAGGATGGACATCCACTCTATAGATCTAAGCTGTGTCGATCCTCTTGTTTAACACTAATCTGCTCATATCAACAAGGACCTTGGTAGGAATCTTAGGGCAGTAAGATCGCCCCCACATCCTTAAGTCCTAGCTTCGGTGGACATGAATCGATATGGCCAATATCCTGTCAGCTAATTGTCCACCAAAAAGTACTAACATAATCGCTGCCATACATAATCTATAGTAGCGGTTTCTTAACTGCTGCCATAGGTCTAGTGTAGCGATTGGCATCGAACCTATGGCAACGGTTGGTACGAATATGGCAGCGATTATAAAACTACTGTCGTAGATCTTGAATAATTAAAAAAATAAAATTTTTATTTTTTATATATTTTATTTGATAAATATAAAAATTATTCTAAAATGCTAAAATTTTATTACCAAATAAAATTTATTATAATATTTTTTTAAAAAAATAAAATACATCAAAAGTCTTCTAAATCTACATCATCGTCATCGTCGTCATCGGGAGCTAGAGCCGGAGCCGGAGCTGGAGTTGGAGCGGGAGCTAGAGCTGGAATGCAGGCTAACATATCCTTGAAGCTCGTAACTCCAAAATGCGTATTGAGCATCGACATCATGTCTCTTACGATGCCCTCCAAATGAGATGCGCGCTCTTCAGTCCGATCTGTCCGCATCGCAGCATGATCTGCCCATGCCAATGCCTCCTTAAGCTCCTCCTGACTGACGACACCAAAAGTCTGTGAGGAGATGCTCGCCTCAGACTAGTAGCTCATTGGCATGTATCCGAGCCTGCATGGATCCTCTCAGAGTGCTCAAGCCCCAAGAACTGAGACAGATGGTCATGGGACCTAGAGGTATCTGGGCCCTCACTAACGAGCGCATCTAACTGATCTTATAATTATAAATTAAATAAAATTTTATAAAAAATACTATAATACTAATTATATATATTAATATATTTAATACTTACAAAAATACGTTCGATTACGGCGTTCATCGACCTGCCCATCTTATTCGTCCGGATGGATCGAAAGATCTCGCTATGGATGGGCATTACTCCATCTCTCATTAGCTATAACAAAGAACAAATTTATCAGAAAGATGATAAAAAATATGAATTTAATTTATCTAGTAAGATTTAGAATTAATTGAAGAAAAAATTTTAATTTTTTGGATCAGGTTCGTCCAAATCTGATTGGATCAAGAGAGATATTTCAAAATTTTTTCTTAAGCATCTATATCAAATTTGAGATATTTCAGATCTAATTTTATAGATTTAATAAATAAAAATAAATTTAATTTAATTTAATTTAATTTATATCTTGATGTAGATAATTCGATTATCCTTTGATGATCCTGCTGATTGTCTGAGGTTCTGGATCTAGTCACGCAAGCACCTGGCCTCTATCAGTATCCACTCGAGCTGAGTCTGGAGATCTTCTCCTTCTTTATCACCTCTCCAAAAATCAGATCTACATATGATTTTGAGGATCTTCAAAATTTCTTCTGAAGATCAGCAGTCATCTCTACAGCAGTGCTACCTTCTTTCTTTTTCGTCAGTCTTTTCTTGCCTGGATCTGACCAAATTGAAATCCAACTTTCCTTGGATGTGAGAGGAGAGAGAGGATCAGAAGATGGCATGGAGGATGGAGAGGGACAGTCTTAAGGTGTGGGCTAAGAGAAACTCTTTTTAAAGGTGGGCGTAGATAGGGTTTATTTATAGACCCTACTGTGCCACATCATCCCGGCCAATTGCGTTCCTTCGTGCAATCAGATCTAAATCTGATTGATGAGATGACATCACCTGATCTAATCATATGAGAGCCCCACTAAGTCATCCTTAGATGGCGTCTAAGACTGGTCAAAGTCTATAGGTAAGGATCATCTAAGTAGAATCCAAGAAGCAACCTAGAGTCCCATCCATATGGGACTCCAGGCATCCCTATCCATGGACACACGCCATCCTAGGCATGTGCCCCCTTCTTTCCAAATTTTAGTAAGGGGATAAGCTCCTATCTGCTCTCCAATAAGTGCATGACACATGGGCAGATGTCCAAGGGTCAAAGGTCAATATTTGACCAAAGTCAAAAGACAAGAATTAGCAGGTGATGAAAAATGGTAGGTGTTGTCTTAAATTTATTCATAAACTAAGATAATCCTTTTTTGACCTGGACAAGCTCCAGTCAGATCAAGTAAAGATAACTGAGTGAGCACAAATACATTTGGCTCAGTCGAGACAATTGTTAATGATAATAAAAGGAGAACGTTAGGTTCAATCGTGTGCTAGCATGATTTTTTTGAACCTAATTGAATCTAATTCAAATCAATTGAACTGGATTAATCTAATTGATGATATCCAGATCCAAATCCTTATTTATGTGATCCAGTTATGTTCAATTCTGTATGATAATGGGATATGTTATGATCTCCATCATCAACATCATCGAAACTCCTTTCGATAGATCAGAACTCTTCTGATTCAGACAACTAGAATGATCGATTATCTAGATCATTTTAATTGCTCCCAAAATCCATCAGTGATATCTAGCAGTATATGGTGGCAATCCATCAGAACTGAAAATGAACCTCTCGGTGCAGCTACTTGTATGATTAAGTTCTTCTATCTTGAGCTCCGATCAGATTAGGGTTAAGGTGAACTCGTTAAACCCTAATTTCTATCATATGATTTAATCATTCGATTCAAGTCCAATGGAAAAACTTTAATAAAAACTCTTTCTATTATTTTTACTCTCTGTCATGGCCATGAGCTTATGGACTTGATTCTTATGATCATCATAGGGTTGCTCTTCTTCTACTGAGGTAGATAGATTCTCTCTTAGTGCAATCCAATTTCTATAATGAACATGCTATAGCCAACATACACCTCATGATTCCGAATGGCTAGGAGACCGAGTCATAGTGTAGTCAAACTATAACACCCTCAAGATGAACTATCGATGCACCTCAGGTTAAAGAATCAGACACACCACTGCAACTTCGAGTCAGTCATCAATGAGAAGGTAGACTTTCTTA